>JAUJYN010000031.1:1298985-1437607 GCA_030737835.1 Acorus gramineus | reverse complement strand
TTTTTTCTTTTAACAAATCTACTTTATGATTTTTATCACATGCCTTTCATATTTTTATTCACATTTTTTTTTCTTTATTTATCATCTTTTTTTTATGAATGTCCATATGTATGAAATATTCCTATCACCTCATATGTTTGATGAATATATGAGAATGATAGATTATATTATATATGCCTAGATCATCCACAATTATTTTTTAAAATATAGATTTATCATATATTTGATTATATGTATAATGTTTGATTTGATTTTCCTTGAAGATGTTTCTATTATTGTACAATATAGATGTATATATATATTGTTTATAATGTTTAAACATATATAAAAGTAAAAAGATATATTTACATATATGAAATATACTGATTGCTTTTATTTTATTTATATGGGTATCAATAATTCATGTTGAATTTGAATATTTGAGTTCTTTATTTGTTATTTTAAAATTCTAAAAATATTTTTGTGTTTATTAATAGAAATCCAGATGTGAAAAGAGTCAATCTCTGAAAGTCTGTGAAAGTCTCTGAAAGTCCATGAGAGTGATTTGTGAAAGTCTACAAAAGTATGTGAAAGTCCATGAGAGTGATTTGTGAAAGTCTGCAAAAGTATGTGAAAGTCTATGAAAATCCATAAGAGTCAATCTGTGAAAGTCTGCAAATGTCTATAAAAGTCTGTGAAAGTCCATGAGAGTCAGTCTGTGAAAGTCTGCAAAAGTTTGTGAAAGTCCATGAGAGTAAATTTGTGAAAGTCTGCAAAAGTCTACGAAAGTCTGCAAAAGTCTGTGAAAGTCTACAAAAGTCCATCACTTGAATAATGTCCACAAAAATCCATCAAAGTCCGTATCGACTACACCCCCCTTTGTTTGTGTCATCCTTCATCACATCCATATTTCATGTCCTATTCATTAGAACCACTATATATAAAAATATGAAAAACCATAGATCTGGAAAAAAAAAAACACAAAACAATAACCCTAGATGTGAAAATAAACATGAAAATCTAAAAACAAATCTGAAGAAAACTCCAGATTTGAAAACAATTCAAAAAAAAAAAACCATACATTTGAAAATAAATCCAAAAAAAATCTTGGTCTGAAAACAAATTAGAAAAAAAAAAAAGATGATCTGAAAAAGAACTTACATTGCCGAAAGGGGTGGTCGCCGAGTGGGAGGGGTGGTTGCCGCACGGGGAGGGGGTGCAGATCGGGTGGGGTAGTCGAGAGGGGCGAAGGGTGTCGTGAGGTTAAAGAGAGGGAGGGGCTTCTGGGAGGTGAAGGATGGGGAGGTGGAGAGGGTGCTGGGAGGTGATGAGAGGACAGGAAGGATCTAATGAAGATCTCAAAAAAAAAAAAAAAAAAAAAGAGAGGGAACACAGGGAGGACGAGATGAAGATCTTCGTAGATGGAGGTTGTTGTAGATGGAGGTCGCCGGAGATGGAAGTCGCTGGACATGGAGGAAGACTGGAGGTGGGGGAGCGGGTGATGGAGGAGTGATTTGTTGATTTTAGGGTTTGTGAATGAGTGCGAGGAGAGAGAAGATGGAAGGGCTTTTAAACCCTCCATCAAATGGCATACCATTTCAGAACCGTTGGATCTCATCGGACGGTCAAGATCAAGTCCGAGATTAAACTTTAGTTGTTAGTGATCTGCACCATTCAAATTATATCGAACGGTGAAAAATCGATCCGCACGTAACAGCTGATCCGCATGTTCACATAGTATCATTTCTCTACACACACAAACACACACACTACATGGGGGCTGGATGTAACATTTTCCGATAGGCGCTATTACACCATCCTTTTTATAAACACATATATAGTCTTATATATCTTGTTAGCCATTCAATGTATATATTTTATTAAAAAAAATTTTACGCTCATTAAAAATGGGTCAATTCAATTCAAAATATAACAATATATACTTTTCATTAAAGCATGTATCTCATTATACGAGGTTTACTCTTTTTTAAAAATTAAAACATATGCGGACTGTTCTTGGATTGCATTTGGGGTTGTGCCGCATTTGTCATTTAAAACTGTATTTGGAACTGTACTTAATTTTCATCAAAATATATACCCCATTTCACGTGGTTTCTCCTTTTCCAACGAAAAATGTTAAACTCAGTCTTTTTTATAGTCCAAGACTCATATAACACATGTTTTCATTTTTTGTAAATAGTAAACATCATCTAATGAGGCATATGTTTTTACAAAAAATATATATTTATCTATTTTTCGAGTTGAATGAATATATTTTTAGTAAGTGTAAGTAAAAATTTAATGAGGTATATATGCTTCATTGGATTTCTAATGAGACATATAAGACTGCATTTTAGATTGTAAAAAAAAAAATTGAGTGTAACAACATCCTTTTCTAACATTTTTCTCAGGAAAAATGTTAGACTCAGTCACATTCACCAACCAAAACTCAGACCTCACATGTTTTTATTTTTTTAAAATGTAAACATCATCTAATGAGGTATATGTCTTGATAAAAAATGCAGATCGCTCCATTTCGAGTTGAATGAACCCATTTTTAGTAAGTGTAAGAAAATATTTAATGTGGTATATACAACATCTAACGAGGTATATGCTTCACTGGATTTCTAACGTGGTATACATGACTGTGTTTTGAACTGAGAAAAAAAAAGAGTGTAACATTACTATTTTCTCAATCATTTTTATGATCCAAAACTCAATCCACATATGTTTTCATTAAAAAAAAAAGTAAACATCATCTGATGAGGTATATACTTTTATAAAAAGCGTATATCGCTCAATTTCAAGTTAAATGAATCTATTTTTAATAAATGTATAAAAAAATTTAACTAGATATATATTTTACTGGATTTCTAACAAAATATATAAGATTGCATTTTGAATTATAAAAACAACTGAGTGTAACGGCGCCCTTTTCCAACATTTTTGAGTGCTGTTACACTCATTTTTTTCTCAGTCCAAAACACAGACATATATACCTCGTTACAAATTCAATTAAGCACATACTTTGTTAGATGATGCATATACCTTATTAAATTTTTTCTTATATTTATTAAAAATGAGTTCATTCAACCCGAACTAGAGTGATATGTATTTTTTATCAAAATATGTATCTCATTAGATATATTTTTTATTAAAGTATGTACCTCATGAGATGGATGTTTCCTATATTCAAAAAAATAAAAAATATGAGATTTGAGTTTTGATTGGTGCATATGATGAGTGGGTCATCTTGGTATCCAAATTTTTGTGGGAATGGCCTCATTTATCCGGCCCAACCTCATCGAAGCCCAAAGGCTAATCAGCTGACTCAATCCGCCCCCCCACCACTCCATCATGAACCGACTAAAAAACTCATGAACCTGAGAGCGCCCCCCCCCCAACTCCCTACCCTCTCCCTTCTTCTTCCACCTCCCCTTTCTCTTCCACTCCTCAAAATCCCAACCCTCTCTCCCCTCCTCCTCCTTGAAAAGAACCCAAAAAAGAGTAAAACATGTCTCACTATCCACCAAGACCGGAAGATCCTCAATTGCATCAGCAACAACAACACGGCGGCGGTGGTGGTCCGCCTCCTTGGCCCTATCAAGGTCAACAACAACAACAACAACCCTATCAGCAACAGCAGCAGCAGTACCACCAAATATCCCAATGGATCTCTCAGCAACCGCTTCCGCCTCCGCCTCCGCCGCCGCTGCCACCGACGCACCCTATGCCTCCCTCTCCTTATCAATCCACAACCCCTTTTCCCCCTTACCATCCTCCTCCCACTCACTATCGTTACCCTCCTCCCCCTCTCCCTCACGGCCCCCCTCCACCTCCTCTTCAACATCACCAACTCCATCATGGGTTCCCTCCGCCACCGTCCAATCAGGCAATCTCTCTCTCTCTCAATTTTTGGATGCATGTGATGCGATCTTTAATGGTGGTTTTTGGTGGCACCCATGAGCCGGGGCAAAGCGGGTTTCATTGTTTGGGGCGGGGGGGGGGGGGGGGGGGGTTGTAATCGAGGAGTAGTTTTGGTGTGTTGTTTGTTTGTTTAGTGGTACGCACCTCCTTTACCATGAATTATGTTTGTATGCTTTGGGCATATGTCATGGTTTGAATAAAATCAAGGCTCATGCCTACCACTTTCTTCATTTTTTTTACTTTTTTTTTGTATTTGTTTTTATGGGTGATTTGTTTCTTCGTTCATGATGGTCGATGATGGTGATTGAAAGGCATGCTGTTCTGTGGGTTATGCAGAATTGAATGGATGGTCATACCTAAAAAGCTTTGAATCATGTGACATAGCCCTTCTTCTGTATATGGAGAATAGCGAATTATCTCCCGAGATTCTCTTGGTGCCTTTTTTATTCTTTTTTTTTTTTTGTGATGTATTGAGAGACCTCTCATTGTCTTTTTGTTTCTTTCATTGATCAATGAAAAATATTCATCTTTGTTGTCAAAAAGAAATAAAAACTCTTGGGGACTTACATAATTTGATGAGTGCTACAAGGATAATCTTTTCCGAGATAGTAATTTTAGGTAGTTATGAAGGGTGCTATAATCACCGCTAGTATTGGAATATATATGATACACCATCCTTCATCCCTTTTCCTTTTTGCCATTTCACACCCATTTTTCATGTCAGTGATCTCATTATTTGAGTTTGTTTGGATCCCTACCTTTGGGTGTTTCCTTTTCTTTTATGACATTGCAATCATCGCCCTTAGCTTATTGGCTAGCACTTTGGGGATGATCATGTAGGCACCAATAAGAAGACTAATGGAGTGACAATCCCTGATATCCTCTGCTTGTCATTTCTTTGGACTCAACACTAAAACCGACACAAAGCAAGTGTGGCCTTGCTTCTCCTAGTAGAAGTCTTCCATCTCCTTTATTATTTGGATAATGAGTTGAGGCACAATATTATAAAAAATGAAAATAAAATATATCTGTACAGCATATTGTTGTCAGTTGTCAGCTATGTGATCAATAAAATCTAAGTGCATCAAAATTTTATAATTCACACATGCATGGTAAATAACTAGCTAATTTTTATGTTCTTATCAATTATTGTCGCGTTTAATTTTTTATTACATCAATCAAATTCTGTTGTTCTTGAATGATTGTAGACTTGGGCACATCCAACTTGGGCTCATCCGCAAGGTTGGGAATATCCAGGTTAGTTCTATAAACTCTTCTGTTCACCAAAGCTTTCTTACCTTTCATTCTATTGTTTTTTTTTTTTTAAATTTTATGTTTTCTGTATAAGAGTCTTAGTAAGACTATATGATTAATGTTGCTAGATGAATTTTGGTTGCCCTTCAAATAAGAAATTCTGAGCAGTAAACACATTTTTTCTATGAGGATCATTTGTTTCACGCTACCGGAGTTATTATTTGTTATTGCTAACATTGTACATGATTGTTGAATTTTTAATGGTAGTAGAATTTGCTCATTAACTTTATTGCATGACAGATGTCTTATCTACCTGGTGTTGCATGCTACATAGTTTTTTTTTTTGACGAAACACAGTTTTTTTTTATCCTTTTACTTATAATTGTCTCTCTTATTGTTCTTCTCTCCCTCATTCCCCCCCTTTCGGGCTTTTGTAACTTCGCTTTTATAATAGAATCAGGGTAGCGACTGTCTTCCGGCTCTCAAAAAACTTTACTGCATGATACAATGGATTGTATGTTATTTAAATTAATTTTCTGTATGGAGTAAAGCACTAAGTACAGCTAGTATAGACATATATCAATTATCACATCACTTCTTCAGAACCCCAAATATATATGCATCTCTAAGGTATATTGCTAATGAAATGCTGTGTATGTCAAGATGAATTTAGAATTACATTTATCTATCACAAGTGAGATGCTTGATTATTGCAAACAATTGGGTTATTGGAAAACTAAAGCGGGGCAAATATCATAATTTGAATAGGGTGGGAGATTTGAAACTAGAGGATGCTTACAATGGGTTATCAGACATGAGAATCACTCCATAGGGTGAAAATTGTTATATTGCCTTATTTTTGTCAAAGGAGATACATGATTTCCCTATTCTTTTGGATATTTACCGTTTAATTATTTTGGTGGACCCCTTTTCTTTTGGATGAAAGATGGGTGCTCGCCACCTTTAATTTTATTAACTGTGGACAGCCTCAGGGGTTCACAAATGTTAACTAGCTATGTCTTTATTTTCTCCATTTGGCCTGTCATTTTCTCTTCTCTTTATCTCTATTTCGGACATGTTTGTTTTGTTCTCGTTTGATGAAATAGAAATGACTACAGTTTATTTTAAAAAAATGTTAACTAGAGGAGAATTGATTTTATTCGTCAATCTTTCGAATATCTGAAATGTAGTTCTTGGAAAGCATTTTCTTGTAAACAAGCATTTTGTTTTTTGAGATATAGGAGTATCTTATTGAATTAAACCCTCGGATGGAAGGAGATGAGGGATCTCCTTACAATAGAAGTGAGAGGAAAGAAATGACAAGAAGTAAGAGGTGTTAAGGAAGGGGAGTACCCCAACACCGATACCCAAAATTCACCTCTTGAACCAAAGATTCCCTATAATTGAGGAGACGTTTCCACATCCAAAATAATTATCACCCAATCTCTAAGAAGAGATGAAATGACCGCCCATGTGTTCTCCCAATTTAATCTCTTGTGGTGGAGGACTCCGTCATTACGAGTGAGCCAAAGACACCAACACACCTCTTGTGGAACCAACCATTGAAACTTGGTAGGATTGCTAAAATCACCACGATTGCTTTTGTTTCCCAGTTATAATCTAAACTGGAAGCTATTTTCTAATGGAAGTGATTGATGTTATTTTGGTTAAGGAATGCCCTGTTAAAATCCAGGTGATGAGTTCCACATTTTTTACAACATTTTGTGGCTTTTCGTGTGTAGTTTTTTTGTCTTTGCCTCTAATGTAATCCAGCTAACAAGGAATCTTTTTGACATGTCTAGCAAAGAGGTTGTGATAGTTCTTCCCCGTCTCAATTATAAATTAAAATCCACATTATCAGATTTATCATTGCTCTGACATCAATGATTCATGAAGTCATAGTACTGTATCACACATTATGCCTTGGAGCAGGACAGGAAAAAATGGGTTAGCAAACAGAAGAGGGGTTGAATATCTTTGCATATTATATACATACATATACATATCGGCAAGTGATTTTATGTGGTGCAAGGTGTTTAACACAATGTATTATCGGAATGTATGGCCGGGATGTCTAATTCCTCAATTTAGGTGTATAATGTCCAAAATTTTGTCTGGAGTCATGGGTATTGCTGTTATTTTCCAATCAACAGTTCTTTGGAAGGTGGGGGACTGGCTAAGGTGCGCTTTTGGGGATGTGCCCCTTATGAGAGGTTCCCTTTGCTGTTTAATGTGGTGGCAGACAATTCATGTTTCTTTAAGGATATCGTGTTCAAATGTGAAAGGGAACCAGTGATGCAGCCACCTTTTAGAGGAAATATACATGATAAGAAAGTGGCTGAATTTCTGCTTCTTATGAGGCTTCTTGATGAATACAAGGAGCGTGTGTGGAGGAGAGGACTGCGTGGCATGGCGTCCCCGCTAGAAGGAAGGCTTTTCCATCAAATTTGTTATATGTGGTCGAGGAATGATAAGAAAATTCACAGCTGACAAAAGTGGAGAAATATGGGGAACTAAGGTTTTCCTTTGACAGTTCAAGGCTTTTTATGGTTCGTTTGGTAAATGACTAGAGTTTGTAGGCCGAAGTTGGCGGTTAGGGAGAAGCTTGGGAGTTGCTGACTTGCTGCAGACTTTATGTCTGATGTTCGAGGTCTTGATGGGCTACGAAATGTGGGAAAACAGTTGAAGAAAATAGGGGATAGAAGTATCAAGGCTAAGGTGTCAAAAATCCTCATTCTGGTGGGATGTTGGGCTAATTGGCAGACTAAACATGATGTGACATTTGAGGGTGCTAACCCCCATTTCGGTAATATTCGGGAGAGTACTATGTGTTACATAAAAGATTGGGCGAGGAATTGTGCAGGGGCTCAGAGTGTGGATAAAGTCCAGGATAGATTGGTTATCAATTAGTGAGCAAGGAGTTGATTTGGGGTGATCTTTGTTTGCATGGTTGTAATATGTTATTTCTGGGTTTTAACTTGCTTTTTTTTTTTTTTGGTTTCTTTTGGGGCAGCAAGTGAACTTCTCATCTACTTGCTACCCCTTTCTCTTTTCCTGTTCGGAACTGTACCCAGCTAGTTCATTAATGAATGGTAGTAGGAATCTTCTGCTGTAAAATTAAATTTGTTCAATGATCTGTAAATCCCTTTAAAAGGATTTTTCTGTTCTTAACATGTGAACTTCATCATACCAACCTCATGCAATCGCATGCTAAAAATACTCAGTATAACCATGGTGACGTGGATATTTTAATTGCGATATCTGTTGCAATGCTGTTTACATATACATTCTTTCTTTTCATTCCATTTTTCATATGTAGTGACTTGACTTTGAAAGTGTGTTTGTTTCTTGCAATCAGTGAGTGCATGCCTTATTAATCTAATTCTGTACATTAAATACAATTTCTGGGTCTGATACCTTCTTTCATTTTGAATTTGTGGTTCATCAGCTTTAGAAATTGTAGGGATGTACATCCTTTTGGGATGCATTGTCAATATATTATATTGTCATATTACCTTTTTATTTTGTGCATCTTTTCTTTTCTTTTCTTATTTCATATATCCCTCGTCTCCGTTTGTACGAGGAGCATGCTCATTAGTTGAACTTTCCATTAAAGTTTTACTGATTTTCCATTAAAAAAATTGGCCTCTGGGGATATTTCAACCTATTTTTGCATTATTATCGTCATTCTTAAATAGAAGAGCTCTCAGCTACCTGGTTATTTCTTTTTCTATATGTTGGCAGATAGAAATCTTCCCCATAATAATGAAGAAGACTGGGCTGCAAAGGCTAGGGCATGGGCTGCAGCTAAATCTGCTAATGAGAGTCATACCCAGTCACAGTATATGCCCATTGGTAGAATGGAAGAGCATGGTCATATTTATCATGATCCTTATCAGCAAGCTGCCACCTCCGGTTTTGCTGATTCTCAACAGTCAACTTATCCTGGGTTGAATCAGCAGCATTTACCAGTTTCTGCAGGAAATTCACCAAGGCCAGTGATGAATCATGCGCAGGAGTCATCATTCACCAGTTCCGTCCCATCTTCCTCTTTTGTTGCAGATGGGCATGCCAATATTGGTGCTAGAGGTGGATCTTTGACCGCAGATACAAATTTCAACTCCTCTCCTCAAGCAAATCGTCAAATGGTTCCATCCAATTATCAGCAGGAGGTATCTTCTAGTTATTCTTATATGCCAGGTAATGCCTCATTTAGAATTTGCCTCTGCATATGAAGCATATTCATGCTACTATGCTATTGGGCTTGTTTATGTTAATTTTTTTTTGCTGTTATCTATGCTTTATTCATTAAAAAATTAAAGGTAATTTTGATATTAGATGAGAAACCCTTAATTTTGATAACCTAATAATGTTCTAGCAAATGTGGGAACACTGGGAGTTCTTATGTGACATTGTTAAAGTATATTTGCTTCCTTTATGACAACTGGAAGATCATTAACAATCTGTAATGTTTTTTTTCCTGATTTTTGTGTGAAAAATTTAAAATGTTAGTTAAAATGTTTATTATCATTTTTAGTTGGGATTAGCTTGAAGTCCTTGCGAAGGGCACTTGTGTATTTGCAAAGAACGATGAATTTATCTTTTTGCTGCTAAAATGCTTAAAAAATCTTCATGTGGCTTTTAAAATCATGCCTTTCTCCTGGTTATTCTTTTTGATGCACATGGTTTGGATCTTATTACCGTCATTTCCATGTGTTGCTGCTTTAATAAATAGGTAGTCTTCTTCATTGGTGCATTTTCATGCAGTACTTTATTATTTTTTGGCAAAAGGTGGGAGCTCATTACCTGTGATTTTCTCACCCCTAAGAAAGAAAAAAAAGTGAGAGGAAGGTATTTGATATATGATTTTTTTTTCTATATATTGAAGGTCTGTTTGTGATTTATCCTGACATTTGTTTATCTGAAATAATTCAATTTTTCATTTTTTTACTTGGAGAATTTACCTGAATCAAAAGACAGACCTTCTTTGTTAAAAACTTAAAATACTCGAGGTTGACATTCTATTCTAATTTCTCAAGAAACGTCTATTCTGTATATCTTGTTTGAAAAGCTGGGAAAGATGTTCTAAACAAAAGAGAGTTGTCATCAATGCGCTTGGTAAGGGTATGCATGTGCAAAAGGGCTCAACATTTTTAGAAAAATGGCATTATGTGATTCACATGATGCACACAATTACACATCCCATTCAAACTTGTGGTAGTTCAAATCAGATTATTAAATGTTACAGATGGGCTGAAGATAAGTTAGCAAGTAGCTATTTTGTAAGAATGTGAAGGGGACTAATGATAACTGAACAAAGGGGACAGAAGGCTAAATATAACTAATCTTTGTGCTTTTTTCCGTATGGAGTATGATGACATGCTGGTTGATGATATAATTTTTCATCATAAAGTGGAGTTGGAGAAAGTTTGAGACTCATATTAAAAGGTGAATATGGAAAGTATGATCTTGGCTCAGAAGAAATAAATGGAATAATGTGTATTACGTAATGGAGGCCAAAAGGTCCCTTATATATTACAAGATGTACAAACCCTAAAACAGAAAAAGACCAAAATACCCATGGGGGGCGTTGCCCCCCAACCCCCGGGCCTCCGAGAATAGGCCCAACAACAGGCCTATCCAATAACTCTAATAGGCTCCAGTTGTGTCATAGCATGATAGGTCCACAATAAAATGTGTGGCAATCCCAACTAACATTGGGTTTGTTGTCACCAAAAAAATTCTGCTTTTTTGGTTCAGGGGAGTTGTGACTCACCGAGGAAGATGAAGAAGCGAGTGGTGATTTTTTTATGAAAGGTGATGACATCATTTTATATTAATAAAATTGGTAGACTTGAATAAAAGGTAAAACCAAAAGAAAAAACAGAAAAGCAAGAAAAGAAAGGGAGGACACCTGAAGTATTTGCACGCACCCTACGCTGCATGCCCTCAGAAGGATGCCTTAATACAAAAACCCCATCCCTGGAATGAGAGGCAGTCAACCTTGAGAAAAATAAGTTATCAGAGAACATAAATTTAAATAAAAATAATACCTAGCCCACTTAGTGTGGCGGTTGGACACCCTTTCCCTTTGGGGGAGGTGTTGGGGTCGAACCCTGCCTTCAGGCAGGAAAAAAAAAATAGTGGTTGGGTCCTTGGGACCAGTTCCTATAGCCCTTTGGGCTAGTTTTCCAGGGTCTCGTAACCCTGTGTCTCTATGCTCTGGTTACAGAGCCTTTCTACAAAAAAAAAATAATAAAAAAATAAAATAAAAATAATACATAGTCCTTCAAATAAAAAAGTATCTATCTTCTTCAAAAATAACAAAGTATCATTTGTTGATGGAAGAGTAAAATCAAGTGTCCTTTTATTTTGAAAAATGTGGGATATCCTAAAAATTATATTAATATAATATAAATAATATGTAAAACTTGGGACATAATATATCTCCTTGTGGAAGACAAAGAAAACAAGATAAATGAAGGAAAATGTCCCACGGTCAACCCATCAGAATGTTCAAAACACCCCTCTCGCAGACTATTCCATCATAAAAGCTATCTATTTTTCATTATTAGCCTGCTCAACCCCAAGATGTAACATGTCCTTAGGAATCTCAAAACGCCATCCCAGGCGTTCTCCACATTATTTTTTGAGAAAATGTGGGATGTCTATGAAATATAAATATGGAAAATGTAGGAGATATCTCCCTTAGGCAGCAAGATAATGAAGAGAAAATTCCCATGGTCAACCCACCAGAACATCCAATACATGCTCCGGCAGACTATTCCATTATAAAAGGCCCATCTTTGTTATTAGCCTGCTCAACCCAAAATTTGACATTCCACATGCCTTCAGGTATCCCAAATTGCCATCCCAGGCATTCTCCACATCATATTGAATAATGAGACAGAGTATACAAAAGTTTTGTTGCACGTGTAACCTTGACATCGGACAAATAATAAGATTGAACTTAGTGGGCATGGAATAGAACCAGGAAAATAATTATCGAAGATACGTCATCTTAAAAAAACAATGAACTCAGCAGGCATGTAACACTGCCAGCTGTAGATATACCCCAAAAGTTATCGAATATCTTGTTGGAGATTCCGTGCAATGCATGTCAATTGCTCCTTGATTCATTAAACCGTTTGGTGGCCCAATGTTTTTGTGCCTTTTAGTGTTCAAATGATAGGAGTAATTTGATTTTGAAAATTTGAAGTGCTGGGCAATACTGATGTTGGCATAAGGGTCTGTATGTTCAACCTAACTGAGAAGAAAGCTGGCAGTGGCCCTGAATGTTAGGATGCTGGTTTGACTTGAAGTTTGTTAGACGATTTTTTCAGTAGTTTGATTTTGTCAGCTAACAGCAGGTAGCAGGCAAGCCGGACCACAGAATGGAAGTTTTGCATTGCCGCCCATTGTCCCTGGTCATGAACAGCTCCATTCCAAGTTGACATTACCTGTGCGTGGTCAATCTGTTTCGGTTGAAGAGCAGGATTATAGTCATGGAAACTTGTACTCTGAATCTAATTCTGATCTAAGTGACCGACCTTTAGAATTTGAGAAAAGGCCTACACTAGATCCTGATCTTCGCACGCAAACCGGCCACACATATTTTGATCCAGCAGGAAGTGTGAGAGGTGTGGACCATATTCCTGCGACTTCCTCAGTTCATGCTTGGACTCCACCAATCGCCCCTGGGGTTTTCTCCTCGCCAATCTCTCCACTCCCTTCTGGAACACAGGTTCACATATTTGAATTTTTTTTTTTATATTCTGCAAGTGTATTTTTTCTCCTCTGAATTGGTTTGAAATACTATCTGGATCCAGTTTGATGCTTCTTTCATTCCACATACTGCCATGCCTCTACATCCTGGCACAAATTTTGGAAGAATCTCTGGACCCAACTTTCAGCCAGTTACTGCACCTTTTGGCATGGGCACAGGAGTTCCTCTTCATTCTGCAGCAGCTTTTCCAGGGGAGGCAAATGGTGCCTATAGTCTTTCTGAACGCCCCAAGAAGGTGTTTATCCCCTTTCATATTTGTCTGTCATTTGAATGGTCAAGTACAAATTGTTGTGAAGCTCTTTTATGTAAATCATAGGCTGCAGTACCCAATTGGCTTAGAGAGGAAATAATCAAGAAAAAAGCTGTCATTGCAAGTTCCATTCAGGACAATCCAACTGAAGATGATTATCAGTCCCTCGAGGTTGGAAACACAGATAAATCTTCTAGGAAAGTTGATCAAGCAGATTCTAATAGATCAAATGAAGATGACGACAATGAGGAGGTATGTTTATCTCTGCTAACAAAAATTCTTATTACTGGCCATCATATTCTTGGGTCACGTCCCTTTGTCATATATACAACATTTGAAATAGACAATATTCTGTCACTTGTAGTCTGATTGTACGGTATTGAATTTTTTTTTTTTTTTGCTGTTTTTCCTTTCTAGAATTTATGCTGTTATTGTAACCTCAGTTAATATCTTGTTGTGCATTAGGTTTTGTGGTAAAATTAAGCCTGTATCTTTTCTTGAGAATTTAGTAAACAAAAATTTCTAGGTATGTGAAGAAACTTCACTTTGAAGCTATGCAGAGATGGAAAAATTCTGTTCTTTTGTGTGGATGTCTTGATGGTTAAGAAGTGGAAAGAGTGAGTGGGGGAAGACAAAACATGGTATTAGAAGCTGGGGTGCTTTTTTTCATTTGTTTAAAGGGAAATAATGGTTATAGGAGTTTCAGAATCTTTGTTATGTTCTTCCCATGAGGATCTTTTTTTTCTTCTCTTCATCCTTATTAAAAAAACATTTAATGGTCTTGTTGAAACTTTCATTTGTAAAATTCAAAGCTCATGTACTGAGATTCTTGCATATATGGTACAACTTGATTCTTTCATATATGGTACAACTAAGAATACTTTGCTGCTACTAGTACTTTTCGTACTTTTCGCTGGTTTTTTTCCCCATTTGTAGACACTGCTTTTTATTTATCGCTTCTCAAACCTCAGAATTGCGTTAATTGTGTGCATAATAAAGTAATAATAGATTTTTTTTAATTATTTATTTATTATTATTATTTTATTTATTATCATTATTATTATTATTTTTTTGGGGGGGGGGGCATCCTTCTTTGTGCTTAATTGGACTGGCGATCCCATTTGCACTTCTTTTTAGAAGCACCAAAAGGATCCTTTTATCAAATTGTTTTAATTCTTTGAAACCTAGAGTTAATTGGGCCTTCATAGGGATTCTCTGATCTTGAAGGTTCGTCTTCCTTCTGTAGAGAAGATCCCACGATTCAAAGCATCTGGTCTATAGATGTTGATAAGGCAGAGATCTCAAACATGGTTTTTTGGAGCCACCTATTCGATTGGATGCTATTTTGGCATTTTGTAACATTTTTGCCTATAATCTCTCTTTTTTGTAGGATATAGAGACCGCCAGGACTGCAGCAATCAATCAGGAAATAAAGCGGGTCTTAACTGAAATACTTCTTAAGGTTGCTTTAACTTCTTATTTGGCATTTTTCTTATGTTTTGATTTCCTTTAAGTTGATTGTGTGCTTCTCAACAGGTGACTGATGAGCTGTTTGATGAAATTGCCACAAAAGTTGTTTCTGAGGATGATCCAGGTAGCGAAGGTAAACCTGTTATCTTGAAGTTGGTTTACTATTACAACATTGTCATACCCTTGTATGATTTACAAGGCGCCACTTACTCACTGCTGCAGATGACCAAGTTATAAAATCTGCAAAGGTGAAGGTTTCCCTGCCTTCGGTTTCAACTACACCCAGGACTTCTATGCAGGTTTCAGTTCCCGCTATAGTGAAGGATACGAGGGCTGATGGTGATGATGAAAGTTCTAATCCAAGTTCACCTGGAAATCTATTGGGTCTTGCAAATTATGCATCTGATGATGAAGAAAATGAAAGCTCTGTTATGCAGTCTAACAGATCAAAGAATGACATTACTCCCGAGCAGGTGCTTAAAGAAAGCTATTCGAATGTCATCAATGGCATAGAAACTGAAAATTCACAGCCTGATGAAACTCAGCAGCATGGAGGTGAAAAGGACGACAGAAGTGATATCAGCAGAGCTGGCCCTGCTATGGCTTCAGAAAACCGTAGTGCATCACTGAGTATTGTACATGGTAAGATGGAAAGCATAACACCTGCAGCTCGTACTGTATATCACCAAGAGAATGCAAAGTCTCCAAATGCATCTCAAGGAGACTTGGGAAGTCACAAAGATGAAGTCCCTTCCAGCAGTATGAAAGTTAAACACTCCCAGGGATTCATTGATACCAATGTGTCAGAGGGTAAAACTGTTGGTGCTATTCCTGAAAGAGTGTGTGTGGAATCAGTCAATGGAATATCAGCTATGGTTAACAGTCAAATTGAAGAAGCTAGAACCATGTCTGATGCTTCTAATGGGCATCCAAGTAGAGAGAGTATCCATAAAGATATAGATGGAGAGAAACAAAGTTCTGTGGTTAACGCAGACCAGAAATATAGTGATGGTAGGCGAGGAGAAGATAAAAGTTTGATGAAGGGGAATAAAAATGAAAGAAATAGCTATGACCCAGGTGTAAAACAGGTGGAAAATGAAAGACAACCTGAATCAAAGAAGGGTTTCAATCATGAGGTTGTAAAGGATAACAGACAAGATAGCGGGAAGGATAAAAGAACTGTAAGCAAAGTAGATAATGATAGGAAAAGAGAACGGCCAAGAGGTGAGAAGGAAGGCCTATCAGTGCAGAGAGTTGGAAGGGATTCACAGAAGTCTAAAGTTCATCGTTCGCCTTCACCTGGAAGTAGAGGCAGAAGTAAGAGGGATAATTCTATTGGTAGTCGTGGCAGTGGATCAGGTGACGAGTCTTCAAAAAATGCAAGAACGAGGTGCATCATCTACTCATTGCCTCTATTTTTGGTGTTTTACTGATGTCAGTTGTACAAGTATTGATATTATTATGTGGCAGGAAATCACATTCCCATAAGCGCAACTTATCACCGTCTCCCAGTAGAGGTCAGAAGAGGTAAATGCAGGTTCTTTATTTTTTTCTGAGTGGATATTTGAACTCTGATTTATTAGATCCCCTTGAATTTCTTTATGTATACTGATGATGCTATTTTTTTTTTCCTTTTTATTGATTCCTTCTAACTGAAGTGTCTTTTGTTTGGTAGTTTAGAGTAAAGATGTTGGATATATCTGTCTACCAATGGCTCTATACATTTATTTATTTAACTATGTTTTTTTTTTTCAATTTATTTGTTATCTTGCTGTTAATTGAAGTTTTTCCTGGAAGTGTCTTCTTATTCAGTCAAATTGTTAAGAGCACCTTTTGACTCCAGAGTCAAAACATCCCTCCCAACCCCCACCTTCCCCCCCCTTCACCCACCACAAAAACAAAAATAAAAAAGACCTTGCGCAAAACCCATACATACAGGAAAAAATATACTTTCCTACATTTCTTCTGATGGGCAATCAGCCCGTGTGCTAAATGGGTCAGTATTGTTTTGCGCAACCTCTTATTTTATTGCTTGAACCTAAAGCAATTGTTCACTTTAAAGGTATTGGTAGAGAGTATGATTTCTAGATTCTGAGGTTTATTCTTTTTAAGTATGTACTAATGGAACGAGAAATTTCTTTAACTGCCCAATCCCTATGTATCAAGATATTTATTTGTTCTAGTATAAAAAGTAACTACTTGTTTGTCCACTGCGAGAGGGTCTGATTGGGATTGTTTAAGTAGCTCGTGTAATCATTTACGCCTTGCCGATTCCGAGTAGCTTTATCGAGATCATAAATGAATTGTGCAAAAGTTTTGTAACTTTGTGAATTGAAATTGCATATAAATCAGTTGACATTGTTGTGTATCTCTGTACCTTGAACATTAGTATGGTGCTTCTCTGATCTCTGCATAATCTGAGTTATCACTGCCTCAAACATTGGTGGCTTCATACACAATGTCTTTTCTTCTGATTTCTCCAAATTTTTTTAACAGTGATGTAGTTTTTTTTTGTCAATATACTGGCCCACTGGAGGAAAACTGGTGTTGATGGATGTGTGTCTATGGAGACATCTCCTTCACTACATATCCTGAAATTAGTATAAAAGCGGTCAATAATCATGGTTACTACAACTGCAAAATGATTTTGATGAAGTGGAATACTTTTAATTTTAGAAAAGAATCTCATTTTGCGATTAGTAATATTTATGACAACTTTTCATGTCAGACTTTTTCCCATGTTTAGTAATCTGTTAATTCCAAATTTGTATGCCATCATGTCCCTTATGTAACCAAGTAGTTTGGTAACTGTTGCTAATTTTTCCAATTGATTTAGATACTTCCAGTACTGCATTCATCCCTAAACAACTAATTCAGGTTCATGTATTCTTTACTGAAAGTCTGCAGCTCCTAGGTTGTGCCTAGTTGTTTTAATTACTGAACAAGTTGAAGAGAAATTCTGAAAGATCATATGTACTGAAAATTGCTGCCTTATCTGCAGTTGGGCAAGTCAGCTTGCCTAAAAGCCAGTTGCACGATTTATTCTGTTTACTGACCCCTTTTCATGTTATCCTCCTTTAGTGAGTGTGGATATATCCTAGTGCTTTGGAGCACTAAATTATTGTGCAGTGATGCATAAGATGCATGTGATTATAACATATTCTAAAATCATTAAGTGGGTAACATTGATTTACCTGTATGACATTTAGCGTCCAAGAATAGTCAATTGTGATATTTATTTCTGTAAGGTTAGGATAAAGATGTGCAATGCAGGTCGATTCTCTTCGAGCACACATTTTTTCAGGTTGACATAATTTTTCGAATCTGCCTTTACTTACAAATTAGTATATGATGTTTTTCATTTTTAGACAAGTTTCGCGGTCTCCACATAAGATGCTTGTGATTATAACATATTCTGAAATCATTAAGTGGGTAACATTGATTTACCTGTATGACATTTAGCCTCCAAGAATAGTCAATTGTGATATTTAGTTTTGTAAGGTTAAGATAAAGATGTGCAATGCAGGTCGATTCTCATCGAGCACATATTTTTTCAGGTTGACACAATTTTTCGAATCTACCTTTACTTACATATTAGTATATGATGTTTTTCATTTTTAGACAAGTTTCGCGGTCTCCACATAGAAAGCATTCCCAACGCAGGCATTCTCCTTTCCCTTCTCACGAAGTCAGGTGAGATACGAACCCTTTATTCTGATTTTTATAGTTAAGATTATCTTGAGAATGGTTTCAAGGCACATATGCACCAAAACAATGCCATCAAAGGTGAATGCGTAATAGGCCAAGGCCCCTTCGCAAGAATTTGAGGTCATATTTTACTTGACAGTTGAGATTCCTGACTCCTTCCCATTTTTCATTGTAGACGGAGAAGGTCAAGATCCAGCACACCAAGCCGCAGGAGAAGATGAGGTGTACCTCATTGTGGATTGGAAGGGGCTTGACTTCTATTGCTGCAGATTATCTGCTGAGGAGCATCAGAGTTTTATTTCCGCAAGAGGTGACAGTTTTTGGGTGGTGCATGTGAGACTGGATGATCAGTTCTGCAGAATGGCCATCTTGTGTGGAAGTTGTGGTTTGAGGTTGTTGAGGATAAATAATGTAACACTTGAGCTTGTAAAAATCTCTACTAGCCTGGAATGGAAATAGAAAATCAAGTGCTAGTAAAAAATGCAAGATAGTTGTGCTAAGCTGTGCGTCATATGTGCGGATCAATTTATGTTTAATTAGTGTTGTCTTTTGGCTAATTTTTCTTTCTTCCTGTTTGAAGTGTTTGATGAATTGCTTCAGCTATCAGTATCTGTAACATATTTGATTTACAGGTGACCTTTTCTGTTTGCAAATAAGATCAGAGACTAAGCCTGCGAAAGCAAACATGGTGAAGTTTCAAAAGCACGAGTGAGCCCTGACACTTAGTTTCTCAAATCAAGACTAAAACACATGCTGATGTATGGATTATTTTCTGTAATTGATTGATTCATGTGCATACCAGTGTCTCAGTTGGCATTGTGAAATTGGATAATTATATCCATTGTGATTAGGTAATGAATTATTTGAAGAGTGTTGTTACAAGGAGACCGCGGGTATGGTCCAACTATATGCCTCTATAGCCTTCAAGGTATATATATCTTTTTAATATTTTTTTTCACATTTATTATGGATCCATTTAATTTTTTATTAAGATATATATATATATATATATATATATATATATATTAAAACATAAGGTTTATTATTTTCTAAAACATGAAAAGACAGTGTATTGCAAGTGAGATTGTCCTGTGAACTGTTTTTAACATTATGTATGTTTGAAAAACACGTGAAATGCCCTTATAGATTAGTGATAACTCAGGTGAATTGGGCATGGTTAGGCTAGTTTCGTCATTCTGTTCTATATCAAGTAGTTCGTGCCATCTCTTGCATGTGCGATGCATGACAATTCACAGCTTACCATAAAAAGAAAGCTAAGCAATAAAGCGACAGTAAAATGTATGAAGTGATATTAATGCCCATTTCACTTGTTCATGGGGAGCAATGAATTGAAATTTATAGGAAAGACTTTGAAGACGAGAAGTGTAAGTACCCATAAAAAATTAATGGGTATTGTTACACCCAGTTCTCTTTCCTGTTTGGTATCTAGTCTCCACATCAGCCCCCCCTTCTATGTCCACTCTCGACTTTTTCCAGCCTCTCCCCTCCACATGAAAAATCTTATTTTAATTATCTACCCCAAAATGTTTCTTTCCAAATGTTCCCATCCAAATATTCGATCCCCTCTTTTGACCGCCTTTCGGTTCCCTCCCACAATAAATAACTTTTTTCTCTCCCTTCTAAAACAGAATACATTGACGAAGAATGATATACACTGTTGTTTTGGTTTATTTTTTGCTACATTATTTTATCTTTTTGTCTGCAACATTGGAGAATCTTCTCATTCTCGTCTTTTTCTACGAAGTCGGAGAATCTTCTCATTCCAGACCACACCAAATCCAGCAAAGTAGGGTATCTGGAAGAATAAGGTATTTGCATCGTTGCCGGTTATATACCTTTTTATGTAATAAATGAATATTTGCATCGAAAGCATATATGCTTTGTTAAGTTGCATATACTTCTTTCAGGAGAGTATATACGAGCTATATGAGTACAGACCAAGAAGCTTGTGCTCTCTTATCATTGGCCATTGTATACATATCCTACGATGAAAGCATATATTTAATGTATATTTGAGTACATACTTTATTTATTGACCCATATACGCTATTAAACATGCAGGTCATCATGGATATGATGGACCTTAATGATTTGGAATACATGAGACTAAATGCCGAATTTCAGTGTGAAGAAACAATGAATCCCAATGAAAAGATTGATGATATTAAATATTATAAAGCAAATGAAAAATTAATTATTGGGATGGAGTTTGACTCTATTGATGAAGCGCACTCTCGATATAAGGCTTTTGCTTTCCGCAGTGGTTTTGGTGTCACTAAGACAAGAAGAAAGTTTACTCCCGAAGGTGACCAGAAGACAATTATTTTTGCATGTTCAAAAGAAGAGAAATACAAGAAGAGAAATAGTGAAAGTATAGCAAGCACTAGCCTCTCTCAATCCCATTTCAAGCCCACTTGCAAGACTATATGCAAGGCTAGGATGCAAGTTAAAACGTTAGGGGATGGTAAATGGATATTGGAACTCTTGTTTTAGAACACAATCATGAGGTGGATTCGAAGCTGTCACGCTTTCATGTTGCCACTAGGCATTAACTGCATATGCTATGAATCGATTGGCTATCAATGATGTCGTTGGGGTTCCACCGTGCAAAACTTTTGATTCCCTAGCATATGAAGGGGGAGGAGGGTACAACAATCTTACATATACTGAACAAGATTGTCAAAATTATCTTAAAAAAGTGAGGCATCTCCAGCTCGGGGAAGAAGATGCTAGGCTCTTCTCTAGTATTTCAACAAGCAGCAAGAATTAAATGTATTTTTTTCCATATTAGACGAAGACGGGAAGTTGAAGAATGTATTTCGGGCTGACAGTCGTAGTCGAGCAGCTTACCAATATTTTGGAGATGTTTCTTTTGACACAACATATCTTACAAACAGGTATGCTATGCCTTTTACACCTTTTGTTGGTGTGAATCATCACGGGCAGTCAATTTTGCTTGGTTGTGGCTTGCTCGCAAATGAAAATATAGAAGCCTACATATGGCTATTCAAATCCTGGCTTGCCTGTATGGGGAACTGACCTCCCAATGCAATAATAACAGATCAATGCAAATCAATCGGTGGTGGTATTAAGGAGGTGTTTTCCATGACCAGGCATCGTCTTTGCCTGTGGCATATTTTGAAGAAAGTACCAGAGAAACTTAACCAAGTAATTTTCTGACAAATTAATGATAGCATATGCCTTTTATATTAGCGCATATGGATGCTATTCCGCACATGTAGGTCCATTTTTATTTTCATCAATTGAAAGAGATGTGTTGTTATGAGCACACATGCACTGTCTATCAGGGTATATGTTTGTGAATGGCATAATAATGTTAGTCTCTCTTGTTATTTCAAGTTGAACTTTTTATCGAGGCATATGCGTTGATAATGGATGTATATGCATTTTAATGAAGTTCACTATTTCTTAGTTGAAGGAGTACAAGGCCGTGAAGGATGCTCTTTCCAATCTTGTGTATGATTGCTTGAGTATTGATGAATTTGAAGTTGGGTGGAGCAAGATGATCGAAGAATATGGTCTAAAGGATAATGCATGGCTGAGTTCATTGTATGAAGATTGAGATCGATGGGTACCTGTCTTTCTGAAGGATATTTTTGAATAGGTATGTCAAAAACACAACGGAGTGAAGGCATGAATGTTTACTTTGATGATTATCTCACATTAAGGACTGCTTTGAAGTAGTTCGTTCAGCAATATGAGAGTGCGTTGAGAAATAAGCATGAGAAAGAGGCTCTAGAGGATTTTCATTCACTACATGGTACCCTGCAACTCATGTCACCACTAAAGATGGAAAAATAGCTGTCGAAATTGTACACGATAAACATGTTTAGGAAGTTTCAGGATTAATTGAAGCAACTAATCCAGCTCAATCACAATTGCATTAGAAATCTTGATGGGTTGAAAACATATGAAGTGATTGAGATAGTCAAGAATAATCAAGGTGAGAACAAGCAATTGCATTTTGAAGTTCAACTCAATGAAGCAACAGAAGAAGTAAATTGCATTTGTAGATCATTTGACTTTCGAGAAAAATTTTGTGTTGTCATGCTCTATGCATTCTTTGATCTGAATTCGTGACGGCATCACCAGGCAGGTACATTATGAGTCGATGGAGGAAAGATTTTAAAAGAATTCACTCAATGACAGCCACCAATAATATTGGAACTATTGTAAACATTCTGATGGGTTATGATCATCTGTATAACTTGGGATTATGGTGTGTCCAACATATTGTTGAGATGGCGAGTTTGTTTTCAGATTCCTATCTTTTCATCATGAATTTATTCAATGAAATGAAAGCCAAAATAGTGGTTCATATCTCAGCAGAATGTGATGCTCCTGTAAGTCATAGTGAACCAGATAATGCTATGGTGGGTAAATTATTAGATCCTCCCATTGCGCAATCGAAGGGTCGCTCAAAAAGTAAGCGAAAAGTTTCATGGTGTGAAGTTGCCGTCAACAAGCAGAAAAATGTAAGTAAATAAGTCTTTGTGCTCATTAAAGACGTATATGCGTTGAATGTCTTTCACGAATGTTTATTTGTCCTTTTGATTTGTTGATATGGTCTCAGAAAAATCGATGATCGAAACAGCAAGAAGAGAAGCATCCCAGACAGGTTACGCCTATTAGATGCACACCACTAACACCAAGTTCACAACAATATTCTCAATTCGCATCACAATCGACTTATATTGAAGGGGAATTTGAGAGGTGGATGGCATCACAATCAAGTATTTTGTGAATGTTCTCGATACTTACAATGTTTTACTATTTGAAACTAGATATGATGTATTGGCATTTCATAATGAAAGTCAAGCATGTCGTGAAAGTTCATTAGGTTGGAAATGAATGTTCTTGAACAATATTTTAATTGTGCAAGTATATATCTACTATAAAGACGTATATACCTTTGTTATATTTGTGTCACTTTTAACCTTCTGGTAACCGTTGGGACATTCTGGCAGTTTTTTGGTTTTTTTCGTTTTTCGATCGGAACCGCTAAAATTTCAGGCTGTTAGCTATCGCCCTGAGATTGAGGGCTCCGATTGAAAATCTAACTGCATATTATGTGTCCTGGTGCCATTTAAGGCCTCTCACGAAAATTTCATCGAATTCCGGTAACGTCTCAGAATATCGCAGTTCCGGGGCGTATCCGGGTTTTGACCGAGCGAGAAGTCATTGGGAGAGTTGACTTGGTCAAAGTGGGCCCATGACTTGGTCAACCCTTTTTGTTTTTATTTGTGGTTGGGTTGACCCAAGTCAAAGCCCACTTAAACTCATCTAATCATGCCTTAAGCCCTAATTAATCTTGATTTCCCTAATCTAATGAGGTTTGACTTATTTAAGTGAGTAGAAAAAGGTTGCCCTTCACTATTCATCTTCTCCTTCCTTGAGATTTCTCTCTCCCCCTCTCTCTTTTTCTAAGTTTTGAGCCACCTAGAGGGCTTAGAACTTAAAACTCAAAGCATAGAAAGGATAGATCCGGTCCCGATCTACACCCCGGTGTTTTCGGATTCGAATTCCGACGAGTCTTGCCCTTTCTCCCGCCCTCTCTTCTCCTCAGATCTGAGCCCTTTCGGAGGTGGGAAGGGGTCTTGGTGGTGGAGACCCTTGGAGAGGCGTTTCGGTGCGCGGAGAGCAACCGAACTTCCCTTCCTTCCCTTGGTAAGCTCTTTTTCCTTCTTTTTTTTGGCTTAGATGCTTGTTAGGAGGGTGGTTTTGAGGTTGGGTGGTGGTCGGCGGCTGTGGGTGGCTGTTGACGGCGGTGGGTGGTGGTCGGAGGCCGTTGGTGGCCGGTGAGAGGAGTTTGGGTGGTCGGGCAGGGTGTTAGGCAGTCCCGGGCAGGATGCCAGGGCTGTTCCGGGCGGGTAGCAGGGCTGGCAGGGCTGGCCCGTGTTGGCTGTGCGCGCTGGCAGGCCGGGAAGGCAGGCTGCGCGCGCATGCAGGCAGGGCGGGCCGGCTGGGCAGAGAGGTTAGCAGTCTCGGGCAGCAGGCAGCACAGGCAGCGCTCGGGCAGCAGGCGAGCGGTGCTCGAACCACTCGGCGATGCGCGCAGGCAGGCAGCGCGGGCAAGCGGCGCGGAGGCTGGCAGGAGCGCTGGGCGCGTGTTGCCGAGCGTGCGCGTGGATGCTGGGTGAGGGTCCCGGGTGCTGGGCGCTGGGCGTGCTGGGCGTGCCGGATGTGCTGAGCGCGCGTGCGAGGGGTGCTGCGCTGGGGCGCAGTGCGCGTGGGTGCCCGGGGCGGGGGCTGGTCGAGGGGATGATGCGAGCGGGTGGTGCGCACGGGGTGCGCGCGGGGTGAGGCTGGTGGTGCGCGCGGAGCGAGGAGCTGGGCGAGGGCGTGCGGTGTGCGCGCGGGCTGCTGCGATGGGGCGCAGTGGGCGCGCGGTGCACCCGGGTGGCTCGACAGCATGTCCAGGCGTGCGGGCAGGGGCCCGGCGGTGCGCCTGGGTGCGCGGGCTGAGGCGCGGCTGTGCATCCGGGGGCGGGTGGCCGTGCGGGTGGTTGCCGGGGGTGCGGGAGTGAGTCGGGGTGCTCGGGCTAGCGTGCGTACGGGCCGTATGTACGTTTGCCCGAGTGTTGGGTATTTATTTGTGTATTTTTGAGTATTTTGTAGTATTTGTGTATTTTACTCACCGGGTTGATTACCCTGTTTTGCAGATCTTGACGGACGGTCGCGCGACGACCCGGTTACCGGTGAGTGGGACAACCCAACCCAGTTGGGAGGCGCTACATGCACTTGGGCGTGTACCGTCCTCCCCTGGGGCACATAGTTAATATTAACTGTTATATTGTAATCCATGCAAGCATGATTAATGTGTAGAATGCATGCCACCCTAGACTTGTATGTTAGGGACTTGCACCCTTAGGATATGTGCATGAGCTGTGCATCCTGTCATCTCGTTATCATGCTGGGAAAGCCCCGACCTAAGCATGCGTCCTATTAGTTTGATTTATTTACTTAAATGCAAGCTTGTGATATTGTTAGCATGCCTTGGGGAATATAAGGGGGCCTTGCAAGGTAAACATTGAGACCCGGGCTAGGGTACTCCGTGTTCCTTGTTTGGTTGGCGGGATGTCCTATATCGGGACCTCAGGTTGCCCTCCCAAGGTCTCTTTTCCTCATTATTATTATCTTATGTATTCCCCGCATCTTGGTTATGTGCGCTGGAGGAATTCTGAAGAATTCAAGACATTAGAGTTGTAGAGATGTGTTGTCAGCGGATCCGAGTGGATCATATGTGATGGGTAGGCTGTTCTGTTCCCTTCGTTGGATCTGTGTAGAGACTACCTCAGTGTTAGAAAGGTCGTCCCGTGCAGGGGCTCCCATTAGTAGGCACCTCCTGATTTGGTAGAAGGACTGTGCTGAATGTGGGAGTGGCCAAACGACCTACGGAGTGGGGAGAGACTATCGGTGGACCAAGGGTGACCAACAGCCTAGTCAGTCCCAAGAGCCTATGTCACCTATTGAGGGGTGAGGGTGAGGGTGTGGTGGGCCGGCGATGTGGCGACCCACTGGATTGTGTAAGGATGATTATCAGCCTATTAAGTCCCAACATCCTTTGTCACCTATTGAGGGGTGAGGGTGAGGGTGAGGGTATGGTGGTTCGGCGATGTAACGAACCCCCGGATTTGTGTTGTATATGCCACTTTGAGGCTAGTGACTTGATTAAATGTGGTTAATATAAACTGTATGCATGGGTTGTGCTATTCACTGAGCGTGTGGCTCACCCCTCGCATAATTATTTTCTCCAGTGATTACCGAGGCGGACTTGAAGGAGGAGCTTCCCGAGCGACTACACCAGTAGCGGAGTAGCACCACGTCCCTCGAGTTTTGAGGCCATCAGCATCCTTCCTTTTCATTGTATGTATATATTTCTGTGCTTGGGCACCTAGTATGGATTGTATTTGGATGTATTGTGGATATATTGGCTCTCACAGGACATATGATTATGTATCAAGTCTGTAAAGTGTTGTTGATTTACAGATTCAGTCTTTTTAGCTTCCGCATTTCTGTGTATACATCATGTCAGCCTCTTTGTTGTCTGTGTTGTCTTTTTAGCTGTTGTTTATGGTATATTATTGATCTCTTGTATTGACTGCTGATATCATGTATACCCTTGCCGCGTCCCGGGGACGGCCGCCCTGGGGCGTGACAACCTTAATGAAGACTTATATGCTACCTTTCATTTACTGAGAGTACTGGATTATAGTGAAGCAATAATAATGAAATGTATGTTATAAGAGGATTGAAAATGAAACATAATCAGCATCTAAACAGATAGGGTCTCTCTTAAGCAGACGTCCGCAAAAATCAATTTTTGCGGACACTAGATATGTGCGTCGAAAGGGCGTATATACATCTTTAAAGTGGTATATGCATTAATAAAAGAGCATATATTTAATTAAAAATTCCATACTGTTGTGAATATGGTGAATAACCACCACTTCTCCAACCCGTAACCTCCCCCACTAGCTCTTCAACTTCATAACCCCTCTCACTCAACTCCATAATCCACACTTTTAATTACCCCACTAACTACCCCCTCACCTCTTATGACTTGTAACTCCCAGTCTTTGGGATTCCTCTATGCATCATATAAATAGAGGGGTTTGTCATGTATTTCATAACCAACAAGTGAAGAATAAGAAATCACTCTCTACTTCTCATCTTTATACGCTTGTGTGCTTTGTTTATGTACTATTATGTTCATGTATTCAATTTAGTTTGTAACACGTTATCAGCACGAATGAGCTCTCATTCATTTCAAATGCTCGAAGGGTTTGTGTTCTACAAATCTGATTTTGGTAGGTGGTGTAATGAGACAACTATTATATATGTGTCACTTTTAGCCTTCTGGTAACCATTGGAGCATTCTGGCAGTTTTTGAGTTTTTTCGTTTTTCGATCGGAACCGCTAAAATTTTGGACTGTTAGCTATCATCCTGAGTTTGAGGACTCCGATTGAAAATCTAACTGCATATTATGTGTCCTGGTACCATTCCAAGCCACTCACGAAAATTTCATCGAATTCCGGTAACGTTTCAGAATTTCACAGTTCCGGGGCGTATCCGGGTTTTGACCGAGCGAGAAGTCATTGGGAGAGTTGACTCGGTCAAAGTGGGCCCATGACGTAGTCAACCCCTTTTATTTTTTTGTGTGGTTGGGTTGACCCAAGTCAAAGTTCACTTAATCCTCTTTAATCCTCTCTTAAGCCCTAATTAAACCTAGTTAACCCTAATCTAATTGTGTTGACTTATTTAAGTGAGCTAAATCTCTCCCCCACTATTCATCATCTTCCCCAAATTGTTTTCTCTCCCCCTCTCTTTTTCCACCTTTTACCCTAGTTAGAGAGCTTGGACCTCAAAACCCAAAGAAGAGAAAGGTAAGGGGAGCTCCCGATCTATCCACCGGTGGTTTCGGATTCGAGTTCCGGTGTGTTTAGCCCCTTCTCACCCCCTCTTTTCTCCTCTGTTTTCAGCCATTTCAAGGGCTGAGGAAGTGCTCGGTGGTGGTGGCCTTGGAGGAGGTGTTTCGGTGCGCAGAGAGCAACCGAACTTCCCTTCCTTCCCTTCCTTCCTCGGGTAAGCCTTCTTTCCTTCCTTTTTCATGTTTAGATGCATGTTAGGAGGGTGATTTTGGGTGTTGGTGGCTGTTGGTGGTGGTTAGTGGTGGTTAGTGGCCATTGGTGGCTGGTGGGGGGTGGTAGGGTGGCTCGGGCAGGGAGGTTGGCTGTCTCGGGCAGGATGGCAGCACAGGCAGCAGGCAGCGCAGCAGGCAGAGCAGGTGGCAGGGCGCGCGCTGGGCGATGGTCGCGGGCGCTGGGCGCTGGACGCTGGGCGATGGTCGCAGGTGCTGGGCGCTTGGCGCCGTGCGCGGGTGTGCGCGTGGGGCGCTGCGCAGAGGCGCGGTGCGTGCCGCGCGCAGGGGGCCGCGTACGGGTGCTGCGCGCAGGGCGCCGTGCGGGTGTGCGCGATGGGGCGAGCGGTGGTGCGCGCAGGGTGCGCGCGGGGCGAGGCGCTGGGCGCAGGGCATGCGGATGTGCGCGCTGGGCGAGCCGGTGGTGCGCGCGGGGGCGAGGCGAGGAGGCGGGAGGCGTGCGGGTGTGCGCGCGAGTTGCTGCGCTGGGGCGCAGTGGGCGCGCGGTGCACCCGGGGGACTTGGCGGAGTGTCCGGGCGTGCGGCTGGGCTCGGCAGTGCGCTGGGCGCGCGGGCCGGGCTCGGCTGTGCGCCTGGGGCGGGTGGCCGTGCAAGCGGCTGTCCGGGGGTTCGGGAGTGAGTCGGGGTGCTCGAACTCGCGTGCGTAAAGGCCGTATGTACGCTTGTCCGAGTGTTGGGTATTTTTAGTGTATTTTTGTGTATTTTTGTGGTATTTGTGTATTTTTACTCACCAAGTTGATTATCCTGTCTTGCAGATTTTGACGGACGGTCGCGCGGCGACTCGGTTATCGGTGAGTGGGACAACCCAACCCAGTAGGGAAGCGCTATATGCACTTGGGCGTATACCGTCCTCCCCTGGGGCACATAGTTAATATTAGCTGATTAATATGTAATCTGTGCAAGCATGATTAGTGTGTAGAATGCATGCCACCCTAGACTTTGTATGTTAGGGACTTGCACCCTTAGGATATGTGTAAGAGCCGTGCATCCTGTCACCTTGTTATCATGCTAGGAAAGCCTCGACCTATGCATGCGTCCTATTAGTTTGATTTATTAAATTAAATGCAGACTTATGATATCTTTAGCATGCCTTGGGGAATATTAACGGGGCCTTGCGAGGTCAACATTGAGACCCGTGCTAGGGTACTCCGTGTTCCTTGTCTGGGTGGCGGGATGTCCTATATCGGGACCTCAGGTTGCCCTCCCAAGGTTTCTTTTCCCCTTTATTATTTTATATGTTCCCCGTATCTTGGTTATGCGCGCTGGAGAAATTCTGAAGAATTCAAGACATTAGAGTTGTTGAGATGTGTTGTCGGCGGATCCGAGTGGATCATATGCGTATGGATAGGCTGTTCTGTTCCCTTCGTTGGATCCGTGTAGAGACTACCCCGGCGTTAGAAAGGTTGTCCCGTGCAGGGGCTCCCATCAGTAGGCACCTCCTGATTTGGGACGGACTGTGCTGAATGTGGGAGTGGCCAAGTGGCCTACGGAGTGGGGAGAGACTATCGGTGGACCAAGGGTGACCAACAGCCTAGTCAGTCCCAAGATCCTATGTCACCTGTTGAGGGGTGAGGGTGAGGGTGTGGTGGGCCGGCGATGTGGCGACCCACTGGATTTGTGTAAGGATGATTATCAGCCTATTAAGTCCCAACATCCTATGTCACCTATTGAGGGGTGAGGGTGTGGTGGTTCGGCGATGTAACTAACCATCAGATTTGTGTAGTTCCTGCCAGTTTGAGGCTAGTGATTTGATTAAATGTGGTTAATATAAATTGTGATGCATGGGTTGTGCTGTTCACTGAGCGTGTGGCTCACCCCTCGCATAATATTTTTCTCCAGTGATTACCGAGGCGGACTTGAAGGAGGAGCTCCCCGAGAGACTGCACCAGTAGCGGAGTAGCGCCACGTCCCTCGAGTTTTAGAGGCCATCAGCATCCTTTTGATTGTATGTATATATTTCTGTGCTTGGGCACCAGTTTGGATTGTATTTGGATGTTTGTGTGTATATTGGCTCTCACAGGACAGTTGATTATGTATCGAGTCTGTAATGTGTTGTTGATTTACAGATTCAGTCTTTTTAGCTTCCGCTATTTGTGTATACATCATGTCAGCCTCTTTGTTGTCTGTGTTGTCATTTTAGCTGTTGTTTATGGTATGTTATTGATCTCCTGTATTGACTGCTGATATCATGTATACGCTTGCCGCGTCCCGGGGACGGCCGCCCTGGGGCGTGACAACAACATAGATGAATGTTATCTTGGTTCTGGTTCCTAATTAATATCTAGATTTATTTCATCATATAGGCTATTTTTTTTATGGCCAATATTATTCCTTCATTAGTTGGTCTGCTGCATATTCTTTCTTTAGTGGTGTTTGAGATGATCTCATAGATTATTCCATAATTATTCTTAATTGTTGTGTTAATGCATGGAATAACCACTAACCACACCTCATGAACATGTTATTGCACCGACCATTACACATAAAATTTACTTTGTTATTTTATGTGCAAACATAATCGGAAATTTTTATTTTCCAATATCTATATTCCTCGCATAGTTATCATTTACCATGAAATTTTATTTCTGTATATACAAAATATATATATCATTAAAGAAAATCATGTCTCTGAAGGACTATGATTATATTGTATCCCTGTAGGATCATGCAAAATTCTGATTTTTATTTTATCCCTGAAGGAGTGTACAAAAAAAATTATGATTAAATGGATTCCTAGAGGACCATGCAAAATTTTATTTTATTTTATCTCTGAAGGACTATACAAAAATTATTATATGGATACTTGGAGGATTACGTAAAAGATATGATTAAAAATGCCCCTGAAAGACTACATACAATTTTATTATCCCTGAAGGATTATATAAAATTAATGGCTACTTGGGTATGTAGGAATATACAAAAGCTATGAAATTTTTATGGGTCCTTGAAGAATCATAAAAAAAAGTGGTTACATGTATCTCAATAGGAACATGTAAAAAATTGTGATTAGTTTTCACCATCATAATAAAGATGATTTAAATATTAATACCTCATTGACAAAGGTCCACCGACCATTATGCCTCAAAGATGCTCCAGTAGTAGCAATATCAAAAGCAAAAATGTTATTATAAAATTTCATGTTTTCTCAATGTTGAACAATGAGTTTTGATAATAATGTCACGCCCCAGGGCGGCCGTCCCCGATACGTGGCAAATATATATAATATCAGCAGTCCATATAGGAGATCAATAAAAGACTCTAAACAACATCGAAAATGACAACACAATCAATAATGTAGCTGACATAATATATATACATATAGCGGAAGCTTAAACGACTGAGTCTGTAATTCAAAGATATATTACAGACCAGAATACATAATCAACTGTCCTGTGAGAGCCAATATAAACAAAGACATCCATATACAAGTGTTGTGCCCAAGCACGGATAACAATACATACAAGCAAAAGAAGGGGATGCTGATGGCCTCTCACTCGCAGAACCCAAAACGTGAACGCTGCTCCGCTACTGATGTGATGCCTTGGGGAGCTCCTCCTTCAGATCCGACTCAGTAACAACTGGAGGAAAAGAATATGCGAGGGGTGAGCCACACGCTCAGTGAATGGCACAATCTATGCAACACAACTCATATTAACCTTAAAATAATTAAAGTCCCTAAACGGGAGTAACTGCACAAGCTAGTGGGTCGTAGCATCGCCGACCCACCCCACCCTCACCCTCACCCTTTAGAGGTGACATAGGCCTTTTTGGGATAGATTAGACTGCTCTACACCCTTGGTCCACCGGTAGCCCTTTCCCGGATAGCCTCTACCTGGTATACTCCCATGGTCGGTACGTTCCCGAATGCATCGGTAGTACCTACCGATGGGAGCCCTCTGTCAGGACAGCTTTTCCCAACCCGGTTAGTTCCTACTCGGATCCAACGAAGGGGAGAAAACAACCTACTCTCACGGATACGATCCTCTTGGATCCGTCAACAACGATTACTAACACTACTAAGGTAATGAATTCTCAAGAATTCCTCCAGGGCGCATAACTAAGATGCGGGGAAAAACATACATTATAATAACAAGTTTATAATATTCTCTAAGGCATGCTTATACTAACATAATCTCATTTGATTTAATTGAATTAAACTAAATGGGAAACAAGCATAGATCAAGGCTTTTCAAGCATGGGACATGGTGTCTAGGAATGTATGGGCCTCTATACATGATACATGGATGTGTATTCCTAGCATACAATGTCTAACATGGTATGGTTACATCATAGCAAAGCATGCATTAACATGGTTTTCATTCACACAAGTTAATATGAAGTTATGGTGCCCCAGGGGAGGGCAATGCACGCCTACGTGCATCGAACGCCTCCCTACTGGGTTGGATTGACCCACTCACCGTAACCCGGATCGTTGCGTGACCGTTCGCCAAGATCTGCAAGACATGGGCATTCAATATGGTGAGTAAACTACACAAATATATATGAAATTTACTAGAAATGCCAAATACTCGGACAAGCATGCATACGGGCTCACACGCATGCGAGCACGCACGTACGCACGCGAGTCCGAGTGCCCCAACTCCTACCAGAACCCTCGAGCAGCCACACGCATGGCCCCCCGCATGCGTACGCACGCATACGCACGCACGCACGCACGCGCCCCATCACCCTTGGCGCACTGCCGCGCGCGCGTGCACCCTTGCGCGCGCCCGCACGCCCCTCGTGCCCTCGCGCGCACTGCGCGCCCGCGCAGCACCCCGCGCGCACACTCGCGTGCCTGCGCGTACGCGCGCGCGCCCGCCAGCACCCCTCTGCGCGCGCACGCGCGCGGATGGCCCAGCGCGCGCCCGACCTTCTCCCACCCCCTCCTCAGCCCTCCCACACCCCTACCACATATGCATAGCATGCTTGACCACTTAAAAGCCCTAACAATCATCTAAACAAAGCTAAGGGAGGAGGAGAACTTACCAAAAAGGAGGGGAAGGAAAAGGGGGTACTCGGGTGCCCTTTGCGCACCAAACCACTTCTACCACCTCCACCAACACCACCACCTTCTCAGCCACACCTCAAGCTTTTGATGGCTGAAAACAGGGGTGAAGAGGGGAGGTATGAGAGGGAGTTAGAGAGAAGGGAAACAAGAACAAACAACACACAAAGTTTGCTCACACACATACCTTCTCTTTTCCTTTCTAGGTCTTTCTTCTTCTTCTTCTTTTACTACCTCTATTTAGAACAAACAAGGAAGAGGGAGTGAAGGAGAGAGTGAGAGGGAGAGGGAGTTAGAAGGGGACGCCCACCACTAGTAACACACACACACACACACTCACATTTATGAGAAAAAGTGAGTTGGTGAGGCTTGACTTTGAGTCAACCCAACCAAACAAAAAAATAAAAGCCCTTGACCAAGTCAATGGTCAACTTTGACTTGGTCCAAGTCTTCTTAACATGGTCGAAGTCCCCCTTTTACAATCCAAAATCGGTCAAAACCTGGATACGATTCGGAACTGCTAAATTTTCTAGAACGTTACCGGAATTTGATGAAATTTTTGTGAGTGGCTCGAAATGGCACCAGGACTCATAATGTGCAGTTAGATTTTTAATCGGAGTTCTCGAACTCATGCAGATAGCTAAAAGTCTAAAATTTTAGCGGTTCCGATCGAAAAAAAGAAAAATTGGAAAACTGCCAGAAATGTCCCAAAGGTGACCAAAAGGCTAAAAAGTGACACATATATAACAAATAATATAAATATAAAAAAAAATCGTGAAGCCCGATTTATTGACTCAGCATCGCTGCCTGAAGCAAATGCGTTTTATTTTATTTTATTTTATTTTATTTTGAACAATGGACAAGGTCAAAGGTTATTTCATGGTTTATATAACCACAACAATCGTAGAGATGACAAGTCATTTGAAACCACAAAAAGTGAAATGCTATTGAATGAAAGCAAGGGAAAGTTTTGCAAAACAACCCCTAAAATACAAAGGAAAATGATTGGTGTAACGACTATGGTTTTCCTATTTGTTTCTTGATTTTGTGCATTGGGTCATATTCCTATAAGGTTTTGGAGGACTTGTTATATATGTGTCACTTTTTGCCTTCTGGTAACCATTGGAGCATTTTGGCAGTTTTTGAGTTTTTTTCGTTTTTCGATCGGAACTGAAAAATTTTGGACTGTTAGCTATCGTCCTGTGTTTGAGGACTCTGATTGGAAATTTAACTGCATATTATGTGTCCTGGTGCCATTCTAAGCCACTCACGAAAATTTCATTGAATTCCGGTAACGTTTCAGAATTTCGCAGTTCCGGGGCGTATCCGGGTTTTGACCGAGCGAGAAGTCATTGGGAGAGTTGACTTGGTCAAAGTGGGCCCATGACTTGGTCAACCCCTTTTGTTTTTTTGTGTGGTTGGGTTGACCCAAGTCAAAACCCACTTAAAGCATCCTAATCCTCTCCTAACCCTAGTTAACCCTAATCTAAGTGTGGGATTATATATATAAGTGAGCAAATATCTCTCCCTCACTATTCATCATCTTCCCCACTTGTTTTCTCTCTCTCCCTCTCTCAAAAACCTTCTTTTGACCTAGTTAGAGAGCTTGAACCTTAAAACTCAAAGCATAGAAAGGTAAGGGGAGCTCCCGATCTATCCACCGGTGGTTTCGGATTCGAGTTCCGAGGTGTTTAGCCCCTTCTCACGCCCTCTTTTCTCCCCTGTTTTCAGCCATTTCGAGGGCTGAGGAAGAGCTCGGTGGTGGTGGCCTTGGAGGAGGTGTTTCGGTGCGCGGAGAGCAACCGGACTTCCCTTCCTTCCCTTCCTTCTTTGGGTAAGCTCCCTTTCCTTCCTTTTCTTGCTTAGATGCTTGTTAGGAGGGTGGTTTTGGGTTGTGGTGGCTGTTGGGGGCTGTTGGTGGTGGTTGGTGGTGGTTAGGGGCCATTGGTGGCCGGTTAGAGGAGGTAGGGTGGCTCGGGCAGGGTGGTTGGCTGTCTCGGGCAGGGTGGCAGCACAGGCAGCACAGGCAGCGCAGCAGGCGGAGCAGGTGGCAGGGCGCGCGCGCGTGCGCTCGGGTGAAGCAGGAAGGTGCGCTGGGTGATGGTCGCGGGCGCTGGGCATGAATTTTCAATCAGAGTGCTCCAAATGACACAGGCACAACATTCTTCCCTGGCATGAATTCCCCCCCGATATGGATAGGTTGGATTCGAGAAAGCATTGAGACACTCAAATATTTGGTCCTAATCAATGGCTCCCCCCATGGGTTTATTGGGGCCACTTGCGAACTTCGCCAAGGGGACCCGCTATCCCCTCTCCTTTTTGTGCTAGTGATGGAATCTTTTTCACTTCTTTTGGACAAATATATTATTGAAGGACGAATTGGCTCATTTTTAAAGCATTAGGACTAGATTTCCCACCTGCTATTCGCTGATGATTTGCTGGTATTCTACGATGGGTCTCTCAACTCAGCCAAGGGGGTTCTGTCACGCCCCAGGGCGGCCGTCCCCGGGACGCGGCAAGTGTATATAAAATATCAGAATCTACACAGGAGGTCAATAATATATCATACACAGACAACCAGAAGGACACACAGATAACAAAGGGACTGACATGATATATACACCAAATGCGGAAGCAAAAGACTGAATCTGTAAATAAACATTCCACAGACTCGATACTCAATCATCTGTCCTGTGAGAGCCAATATACACAAATACAACTGAACATATACAAACACGTGCCAAGCACGGAAATCAAATACATACAGTCAAGAAGGGATGCTGATAGCCTCTGGCACTCGCGGAACGTAGCGCTGCTCCGCTACTGAAGGAATCCCTCGGAAGGCTCCAACTGCTGCTCCGGCTCCGGCTCAGTGGCAACTAGGGAAAAATATGCGAGGGGTGAGCCACACGCTCAGTGAACAGCACAACCCATGCATCACAGACAATATTTACCACGATTCCATTATTTATCCAGCCTCTAAGACATAACAACATAATCCAGTGGTTCGTACCTCGCCGAACCACCACACCCTCACCCTCACCCATCAATGGGTGACATAGGCTATTGGGACTGATAATCATCCAACCACAATCCAGCGGGTCGCTCATTGCCAACCCACTACACCCTCACCCTCACCCTACCACGGGTGACATAGGATTTTGGGACTGACTAGGCTGTTGGTCACCCTTGGTCCACCGATAGTCTCTCCTCCACTCCGTAGGCCGCTTGGTCTCCACCCACAACTTCAGCACAGTCCGTCACAAAATCGGGAGGCGCCTACTGATGTGGGTCCTCCGAAGGACGGCCTTTCTAACGCTGGGGCAGTCTCTACACGGATCCAACGAAGAGAAACAGAACAGCCTATCCATACGCATATGATCCACTCGGATCCGCTGACAACACATCTCTACAATTCTAATGTCATGAACTCTTCAGAGTTCCTCCAGGGCGCATAACCAAGTTGCGGGGAACATGTATAGTAATTAGCAAGGGTGGAATATCATTGGGGAAGGAAACTCGGGAGGGCGGCGTGAGTTCCCGATATAGGATACCCCGACAACCAAATAAGGAACACGGAGTACCCTAACCCGGGTCTCACCGCTGTCCTCGCAAGGCCCCTCCCCTATAATATTCACTAAATATGCTAATAATCATACCAGTTATATAACAGTACTTATAATATTAATGGGACTAGAAACCTTGGGAGGGCAGCATGAGGTCCCGATACAGGACATCCCGACAACCAAACAAGGAACACGGAGTACCCTAACACGGGTCTCAATGTTGACCTCGCAAGGCTCCTCCCTATAATATTATCTAAGGCATGCGATTTAACATACACTAGCATTTAATTTAATAAATAAACTAGTAGGACGCATGCATAGGCCGAGGTTTCCTAGCATGAAAACAGGGGGCATGGTGCATGGCTCTTACACCTATCCTATGGGTGCAAGTCCCTAACATACAAGGACTAGGGTAGCATGCATTCTACATTTAAATCAAGCAAGCATGGATTACATATTATTGCCGGTTAATATACATCCATGGTGCCCCAGGAGAGGTCGGTATACGCCCAAATGCGTATGACGCCTCTCTACTGGGTTGGATTGTCCCACTCACCGAAGTTCGGGTCGTCGTGCGACCGCTCGCCAAGATCTGCAAGACAGGCATTTATACGGTGAGTAAAATACATAAATACACTAAAATACATCAAAAATACTCTAAAAATATCCAAAACTCGGACAAGCGTACATACGGCCCGTACGCACGCGTATCCGAGTATCCCGACTCACTCCCGAACCCACCGGGCAACCGCACGCACGGCCACCCGCCTCGGGCGCACAGCCGAGTCCCGGCCCGCGCGCCAAGGCGCACTGCCGAGCCCAGTCCGCACACCCGGACACCACCGGCGCACTACCGCGCGCCTGCCCGCGCGCCCCGACGCACCGCCGCACGCACGCGCACGCTCGCGCGCGCCCGCGCGCACCGCGCGTCCAGCCCAGCGCGCCCCCGCGCGCACTGCACGCACGCCCCAGCACCGCGCGCACTGGTCCCCAACACCGCGCCCAGGCGCCCTGCCCAGCACCCAGGCACAGTGCCCAGGTGCCCTGCCCGCGCGCGCGCACGCTCGCGCACACGCCCGCGCGCGCCCGCGCGCACTCCCCTGCTCGCGCCGGCACCCGGCGCACCCGCGCGACCACTCCGCGCGCCCGACTGCGCCTGCCAGCGCCCAGCGCCCAGCGCGCCCCGCCCCAGCGCCCAGCACCCAGCTCCCAGCGCCACCCGCGCGCACGCCCGCGCGCACGCCGTCGCGCACGCGCGCGCGCCCCTGCCAGCTGCTGCGCCTGTGCTGCTGCCTGCTGCCCGGGGCTGCCAGCCTGCCAGCCCGAGCTCCTCTACCACCCACTTCCGACCACCCCAAGGACTCCGACCACCTCCACTGCCCTCCGACGGCCACCCACCGCCGCCAACCGCCTCCCAACCCCAAATCAACCCTCCTAGCATACATCTATGCAAGAAAAGAGAGGAAAAGAAGCTTACCAAGGGGAGGAAGGGAAATCCGGTTGCTCTTCGCGCACCGAAACCTCTCCCAAAGGGCTTCCAACGCTCGGATCTACTCCCACCTCCAAGACAGCCCAAAACAGAGGAGAAGAGAGGGGGGACGGAGGGGCAAATCTCGCCGGAATGGGGATTTGAAACCACCGGGGTGTAGATCGGGACCCGATCTACACTTCCTAGGTTTTAGGTTTCAAGCTTTGAGGGGTCTAAGGGCCTCTAATGGAAGAAAAATGGAGAGAGAGGGGAAGGGATTTGGTAGGGATGATGAATAGTGCCCATCTAAAATTAGATCCCACCTTTATATAGCGAGCGACTTAAAAACCCGGATACGCCCCGGAACTGTGAAATTTCGGGAACGTTACCAGAATTCGATGAAATTTTCGTGAGAGGCCTAAAATGGCACCAGGACACCAAATATGCAGTTAGATTTCCAATCGGAGTCCTCTAACTCAGGACGATAGCTAACAGTCCAAAATTAGCGGTTCCGATCGAAAACCGAAAAAAAAACGAAAACTGCCAGAACGCTCCAACGGTTACCAGCAGGTTAAAAGTGACACAAATATAACAGGTTCAATCTTTGTTCTCTGATTTTCAGGGAAGGTCAGGCCTATCCCTCAATCCTTCAAAATCCCAAGCTTTTACTAGCAAACACTTCACTAAACTCTTGTCATTTTCTGAGGAATTGTGGATTAGCACGGCCTCATTACCCGTCCGCTACCTAGGGTTGCCTCTGATTGACAAAGCACTCACTCATGCAATCTGTCTACCACAGTTGGACAAGATTAGAAAGCGCATTGCTGGTGTCACGCCCCAGGCGTCCCCGAGACGTGGCAAAATTAATATAATATCACCTATCAATACCTGAGGTCAATAAGGACACCAACAACAACACACAAGGCGGCAAAGCAAGATAATGATAACTGACTGAAAAGCGGAAGCATAATATATAACAATGTCTGTAAATCAAAAACATTATTACAGACTCGAATACACAATCAATGTCCTGTGAAAGCCAAGTCTAGACCAAAGAAAATACAACCTGTGCCACATGCACGATTTACAAAGCATAAATGACTCTAGGAATGCTGACAGCCTCGCACTCGCCACCCGTCGGCAGAACGCTCCACGCCCATAAGACCACGCCACAGGAAGCTCCAGCTCCACGCCCAACACTGCCCCTGAAAAGAAACAGTATGCGAGGGGTGAGCTACAAGCTCAGTGAGTGGCTGGAAACCAATCACCATTCTACAGTTCAATACATAATCAGTTCCCTTTTTCAAGGAAAAACATGGGTAGAAACCCAATGGATAACTGGGTCACGCGGCGGCGCGACCAACCTCACCCCCACCCTCACTCCCAGAGGGAGTCTTTTGGGACTTATGGGGAGAGACCATACCGTCGGTCGAAGAGACCCGGATTTACTGGTCTACTCAACACTATTGGATCATCTACATCTAGATAATCGCCCATCGATGTCCTTCAACATCCATCACGAGACCGGACCCAACATCTATGGGAACGGTCGAACAACGAATGGGTCATGAGGCGACGCGTCTTCGCCTCATCCACACCCTCACTCCTGAAAGGAGACATCTTGGGACTTTGGGAAGAGACTTAGACTGCTCTACACCCCTGGTCCACCGGTAGCCTCTCCCACCCTCGTGGCCTCCGCCTAGTCCTCTGACAGGTATAGCCAACGCCGGGGAGTTCCTACATCGAGTCCAACGAAGGGGAGAACAATTCCATGCTTGCGACATCATTCGTTAACCCTCTCCCGGGTAGTATCTACAACCCGATCTCCTCAACTCACCGCTCTACACCCTTGGTCCACCGGTAGCCTCTCCCACCCTCGTGGCCTCTGCCTAGTCCTCTGACAAGTATAGCCAACGCCGGGGAGTTCCTACATCGGATCCAACGAAGGGGAGAACGATCCCATGTTCGCAAAGCAAAACCCAATGGAAAAAACCACTCTCGATACTCGCTTATCGAGATATCACACACATGCATAACAACAACCAACACTCACATATTACCCCAAAGTAGTCATAGTCCCTATACGGGAGTAACTACACAAGTTAGAGGGTCATAAAAATCGCCGATCCACCCCACGCTCACCCTTTAGGGGTGTCATGGGTCTTTTCAGACTAGACCGCTCTCCACCCCTGGTCCACCCGGTAGCCTCTCCCCCACTCCGTAGCTTGCCTGGTATACTCCCACGATCAGCACAGTCCGACGCATCAGAGGTACCTACAGATGGGAGTCCTCTGTCAGGACAGCCTGTCTAACGCTGGGGAGTCCCTACATCGGATCCAACCAAAAGGAGAAGACAGCCTACTCACGCGCGTACGATCCTGTTGGATCTGTCGACAACGATTTCTAACACTACTAATGTCATGAATTCTCAAGAATTCCTCTGTCACGCCCCAGGGCCGGCCGACCCCGGGACGCGGCAAGTGTATATATGATATCAGTAACAGGAGTTCAATAACATACTCACACAACAGCTAAAATGACAACACAGACAACAAAAGCAGGGCTGACATGATATATACACCAATAGCGGAAGCTAAAAGACTGAATCTGTAATCCAAAAACATATTACAGACTCGAAACATAATCAACTGTCCTGTGAGAGCCAATATATACAAAGACATCCAATAATACACAGACGCGTGCCCAAGCACGGAATAAATACATACAATCACAAGGAATGCTGATAGCCTCTGATACTCGCGGGACGTGGTGCTACTCCGCTACTAATGAAGTCCCTCGGGGAGCTCTTCCTCCAGATCCAACTCAGATGACACTGGAGAAAATATTATGCGAGGGGTGAGCCACACGCTCAGTGAACAGCACAACCCATGCATCACAGCAATATTAACCACAATTAAACAACAAACAGCCTCAAATTGGCATAACAACATAACTCCAGTGGTTCGTACATCGCCGAACCACCACACCCTCACCCTCACCCCTCAATAGGTGACATAGGATATTGGGACATACTAATCTAATAATCATCCTTAGACCACAATTCCACAAACCAGTGGGTCACCTCATTGCTGACCCACCACACCCTCACCCTCACCCCTCTATGGGTGACATAGGATATTGGGACTGACTAGGCTGTTGGTCACCCTTGGTCCACTGATAGTCTCTCCTCCACTCCGTAGGCCGCTTGGCCTTCACCCACACTTCAGCACAGTCCGTCACAAATATCGGGAGGCGCCTACTGATGGGAGCCCTCGGAAGGGATGGCCTTTCTAACGCTGGGGCAGTCTCTACACGGATCCAACGAAGGGAAACAGAACAGCCTATCCATACGCATTTGATCCATTCGGATCTGCCGACCACACATCTCTACAACTCTAATGCCTTGAATTCTTCAGAATTCCAACAGGGCGCATAACCAGGATGCGGGGAAACATGCGTTATAATAATAAAGAGGTTGGAATATTAACGGGGAAAGAATCCTTGGGAGGGCAGCGTGAGGTCCCGATATAGGACATCCCGACAACCAAACAAGGAACACGGAGTACCCTAGCCCGGGTCTCACCGCTGTCCTCGCGAGGCCCCTCCCCTATAATATTCACTAAGACAGGCTAATAGACACATGCTCGCATTTTATTTAAATAAATTAAACTAAATGGGAACATGCATCGATCGGGGCTTTCCTAGCATGGAAACATGATAACAGGGTGCATGGTTCTTATACGGGTCCTAAGGGTATAAGTTCCTAGCATACAAATCTAGGGTGGCATGCATACTACAGATTATCATGCTTACATAATTTTCATATTAAACAGGTTAATATTTACTATGGTGCCCCAGGGGAGGACGGTACACGCCCAAGTGCATGTAACGCCTCCCTACTGGGTTGGATCGTCCCACTCATTGATAGTCGGGTCGTCGCGCAACCGTCCGTCAAGATCTGCAAAATAGGGTAACCAACTTGGTGAGTATAACACACAAATAAATCCAAAAATACATTAAAATACACATCACCCGGAGAAGCGTACATACGGCCTGTACGCACGCGAGCCCGAGCACCCCGACTCACTCCCGAACCCCCGGGCAACCGTACGCACGGCCACCCGCACGCACACGCACGAATGCGCACGCGCGCACACACCCCGGCACCATCGGCGCATTGCCGCGCGCCCCGACGCACTGCCGCACGCACGCGCACTCTCGCGCGTGCCCGCTAGCACCGCGCGTCCAGCCCAGCCAGCCCCCGCGCGCACTGCGCGCACGCCCCAGCACGCGTACGCACTGGTCCCCAGCTCCGCGCCCAGGCGCATGCCCAGGCGCCCTGCCCCGCACCCAGGCGCAGTGCCCAAGTGCCCTGCCCGCGCACGCCCGCGCGCACCCGCGCGCACTCCCGCGCACACCCCCGCTCGCGCCAGCACCCGCGCGCACCTGCGCGACCACTCCGCGCGCACCCGCGCACCCGCGCGCACGCACCCGCGCGCGACTGCGCGCCCGCCAGCGTCCAGCGCCCAGCACCAGCGCCCAGCACCAGCGCCCAGCGCCCAGCGCCCACTCCTGCTCCACCCGAGCGCACGCCCGCGCGCACGCGCGCGCGCGCCCTGCCACCTGCTGCGCTGCCTGCTGCCTGTGCTGCCAGCCTACCCGGGACAGCCTGCCATCCTGCCCGAGCCGGCCAACCACCACTCCGACGGCCACCAACGGCCTCCAACCGCCTCCCAACCACCACCAACAGCCACCCACAGCCGCCGACCACCACCCAACCTCAAAACCACCCTCCTAACAAGCATCTAAGCCAAAAAAAGAAGGAAAAAGAGCTTACCAAGGGAAGGAAGGGAAGTTCGGTTGCTCTCCGCGCACCGAAACACCTCCCCAAAGACCTCCACCGCCAAGCTCTTCCTTAGCCCTTGAAATGGCTCAAATCAGGGGAGAAAAGAGAGGGGGAGAAGGGGCTAAACACGCCGGAATTCGAATCCGAAAACACCGGGGTGTAGATCGGGACCGGATCTATCCTTTCTATGTTTTGAGTTTTAAGTTCTAAGCCCTCTAGGTGGCTCAAAACTTAGAAAAAGAGAGAGGGGGAGAGAGAAAATGCATTTGGGAAGATGATGAATAGTGCTAGGCCACTTTTGCTACCCACTTAAATAAGTCAAACCTCTCTTAATTAGGGTTAATCAAGATTAATTAGGCGTAAGGACTAGATTAGGTGAGTTAAGTGGGTTTTGACTTGGGTCAACCCAACCACACAAAAAAAAAAGGGGTTGACCAAGTCATGGGCCCACTTTGACCGAGTCAACTCTCCCAATGACTTCTCGCTCGGTCAAAACCGGATACGCCCCAGAACTGCGAAATTCAGAACGTTACAGGAACTCGATGAAATTTTCGTGAGCGGCTTGGAATGGCACCAGGACACATAATATGCAGTTACATTTTCAATCGGAGCCCTCCATCTCAGGGTGATAGCTAAAAGCCCAAAATTTTAGCGGTTCCGACCGAAAAACGAAAAAAACCGAAAAACTGCCAGAATGGTCCAACGGTTACCAGAAGGTTAAAAGTGACACATATATAACATCCTCCAGGGCGCATAACTAAGATGCGGGGAAACCTATATTATAACCACAAGGTTACAATATTCTCTAAGGCATGCTTACAAAATATAATCACATAATCCCATCTTGATTTAAATAAATTAAACTAAATGGGAACATGCATAGGTTCAGGGCTTTTCAATTAAGGGACAAGGTGACTAAACATGCATAGGCCGCTATACATGATATAAGGGTGCATATCCCTAGCATACAAAGTCTAAGGTGGCATGGATATATCATATTAATCATGCATAGATCAAGGCTTTTAAGTACAGGACATGGTGTCCAGGCATGTACGGGCCTCTATACACGATACATGGATGTATATCCCTAGCATGCAAAATATCTACATATTAGTTAGGGGGCCCCATCGATGCGCGACGCGCGTCTATGCGGGTCGAGCGCATCCCTAGAGAGGGGGGGGGGATTGGAATCAAACCACTCACCTTACGACCCGGGACCTCGCGCATCCCATCCGACGAGATCTGCAAGGTAGGGGCATCCAACTGGTGAGAAACAACACAATTTACACATAGAAATACATTAGAAATACCCAATACTCGGACAAGCATGCATACGGGCTCGCACGCATGCGAGCACGCATGTACGCACGCGAGTTCGAGTGCCCCGACACCTACCCGAACACTTGGGCAGCCATACGCATGGCCCCCGCGCGCGCACGCACGAATGCGCACATACGCACGCACCCCAGCACCATCGGCGCACTGCCGCGTGCCCAGACGCGCTGCCGCACGCACGCGCATGCTCGCGCGCGCCCTCGCGCACCGCTTGTCCAGCCCAGCGCGTACCCGCGTGCATTGCCCCAGCACGCGCACGCACGCGCACCCACGAGCGCGCGTGCACTGGTCCCCAGCCCCGCGCCCAGGCGCATGCTCGGGCGCACTGCTCCGCGCGCGCACACGCCTGCGTGCACTCCCGCGCGCACCCTCGCTCCCTCCAGCACCCGTGCGCACCAGCGCGCCCACTCCGCGCGCACACGCGCACTCGCGCGCACGCGCCCGCGCGCATCTGCGCGCCCGCCAGCGCCCGCCTGTGCCAGCCTGCGCGAGTGCCTGCGCACGCACGCGCGCAGACTGCGCCCAGCGCGCGCCCAGCCAACCCTTACCCCTTTTTAACCCTCCCCAACCCCTCACACACTCTCTAACCCCTATGCATGGCATGCATGAACACCCTAAGCATCCCAACAACCCTAAAAATCAAAAAGAAGGGGAAGAGGACTTACCAAAAGAGGGAAACGGAAAGGGGGAGGTGCGGGGCTCTCGACACGCCCACGGCCACCTCAACCACCACCACCACCACCACCTCTTCGGCCTCCTCAGCCTCCTCTTTGGCTGCAAATCAGGGGGGGGGGAAACCATGTAAAGGAACTTGAGAGAGGGGAGAACAAACAACAACAATACATAAGCACAAACCTTCTCCAACACTTCCTCCACCACCATCTCCTTCTCATTGAGACATATCAACAAACACATGGGGGGCTTGAATGAGAGAAAGAGAGGGCCAAAAATTAGGCGTGGAAGTGAGAGGGGAAGAGAGAGAGAGAGAGAAGATATTTATTCCACAAATATCTAAAGGGGGAATGACTAAGTCGCCCTTTGACTAGAAATTCTGCGCATGCTTCACTGGAACAGCCATAACTTCCTCAATATAGCTCCGAATTGCACAATTCCAAGTCCGTTGGAAAGCCAAGAAGATTATCTACAACTTTCATGTTCATGCCAAGATCAAATAATCTCTCCAGCTATTCCGAAATTAGAGCTAAACATAGAGCAGGGCTGCTGCCAGAATTTCCCTCCCCGGGGTATACTTGGAAAAATACCCATAACTTTTACTACAAGAATCCAGTTGATCTAATTCCACTTCTGTACGAAAGCTAACTCAAAACTGGACATCTCATAGTAAACTCATATTTAAACCTCTTCATCTTGGATTTTAACAAAATCAAATCCAAATACCAAATTGGAAATACATAACTTAGGAAAAAATTTATGTACCCAAATTTTCAAACAGAGCGCTCCAAATGACACAGACACAACAGCTGGCTAGAAGGGCCATTTGCTATCTTTTGCTGGTCAGATTGAGCTGGTCAAGGTTGTCCTGCATTCATTACAAATCTTTTTGTCCTCTGCATTTAGGGATGGCAATGGGGACGGTTGGGACGGGTTTGGTCAATCCCAATCCCAAACCCGCTAATAAAATTTTGCCCCAAACCCGTCCCAAACCCGTGACGGGTTTTAATATGCCATCTCAAACCAGTCCCAACGGGTTTTTGAAAACCCAAACCCGTCTCATCCCATCCTATTTAGAAGGATGTGAATTTAAAAATCCCAATTTTTCAAATATGTTTAATATTTTTTATTCTTTCTTATATTTAAAATTAAATAATAATTAAATAATATTACTTAATGCATGCTTAAATATTTTTTAAATAATAATAATATATGATATGCTAGTTTAATTTATCTATCATATCATTTGGAATTATATAAATGATAAACAAGGTATAACAGGGTGGGGTGGGTTTTGCACTTGAATCCCAAACCCGTCCCATATCTTCATTGGGTTGGGTCGGATCAGGTTCGGGTTTGACATTTAGATGACCAAACCCGTCCCAATAAGGTTGGGTCAGGGCGGGTTTCCTGTTTATCCCGTCCCATTGCCATCCCTAGCTGCATTCTTGCTCTCTCGCAAAACTATGAAGTTCATCGAAAAGCTCTTTAGAAGTTTCATTTGGGGCGGCCCAAGCATGAAGAAAACCATGCACCATATTGATTGGAAAACAACATGTCGACCAAAATTGGACGGAGGATTGGGTTTGAAAGCTATACAAGATTGGGCCTCAGCTTCACTTGGAAGGAAATTATGGGAGGTAGCCACTCACTCTAACTCCCTATGGACCCACTGGATACATAGAAGATACATCAAATCTAATTCAATTTGGAAAGTGGCATGGCTTGTTGGCGCAACATGCATTTGGAAGGAGATCCTCTCTGCCAGAGACTGGATTATGCCCGGGGTTCACTACCTCATATTCTCGGGGCAACAAGTAAAGCTTTGGGATGACCCGTGGATACATGGGAAGGGTCTTTCCGCCTGGTGGGAGGACCCCTCCTACTTTTTGGGACCCCCACATATTGCCTGTGTCTCTCAACTCATCAGAAGCGGGAAATGGTGCAAGCCCCATCGTTGGCCCCTTGATTTTGGACCACGTTTGGGATCAGAGAGCGGAGGAGGAGATAGGTGGATTTGGGACTGATACCCTCATTTGGCCACAAAGCTACTCTAACATTCTCTCCACTTCAGTGGCTTGGGAAGCAATCAGAGATAAAGGCCCATGTCTTGACTGGACAAAATGGCTATGGCAGCTCCATCAAGCTCCCAAACACACTTGTTGTGCCTGGATGGCTTGCCACAACAAAACACCCACACTTGATCTTCTTCTCCGCCGTGGTCTGGTACGTGACGCAACATGTAAGCTTTGCAATAGAGAGACGGAAACAATGAGCCACCTTTTCCTCTCCAGCTCCTTCTCTGCATACATTTGGACTTTTATCATCCAGAAGCTTAGTGGGAAAAGGGCATGCAGAACAAACTTGGTGGACTTCCTCCTATGGCTTAAAAGTTATTTCCTTGTTGGTGCCCCAAAGGTGATCATGCAGGCAGCAACGACTTCCACTATTTGGTGGATATGGCGGGAGGGTAATAGCAGATTGTAGTAGGGAAAATCCAGACATAAAACTGAAATTTGAAGGCTGGTGATGGAGTCCGTGCAACTCCTCCTTCAAGGAAAGACTTTCCACGAAGACCTGACTCCTTTGATGACCAAGATTGCGTCTAACTGGGGCATCCGCATCGAACAAAAACTGTGCCCACCTCGCTCATTAAATGGTGCCCTCCAGAATGTGAGTGGATCAAATCAAACTCAGATGGTTTGTTATCAGTAGATAGAGCTAGCTTCGGGGCACTTCTGCGTGATCACAAGGGTTCTTTCCTTGAGGGAATTGTTGTCCAAGTCCCCAAGGCGTCCATCAATATCCTAGAGCTACAAGGCATCCTAGAGGGGATCAGACTAGCAATTAAACATTGAAGATCCAAGATTTGGATCAAAGGGGATTCTTCAACTGCCATCTCCTGGGTCAGTGGTAGAGGATCCCCTCCCTTGACAGCGACCCGTACACTATTTGCGATCTTGCACTCTCTCCTCTCCCTCACCCGATGGAAAGCTTAACACATCGGGTGCGAGGCAAACCAACCTACAGACCTTTTGGAGGCTTGGCGTGTGATAGATGGGGAAGAACACATTCTTGTAGACATGGTTGTAGATACCCCAATTTTGACCGTCCAAAGAGACAAAAATACTTCAAGTAATACTAAAGAAATGACCACATTTGGACATCTAAAAGAAAAATCCCTTAGAAATTAAAAATCGGAAACCCTAGACCAAACCCTTAGGAAAACCTAAGACCTGGACAGGGGCGGCTACTTGAGAGTAGCCGTCCCATACCGGGCGGCTAGTTTCAACTAGCCACCCCCCTAACCGACCTCAAATTGCCTCCCATGGATGGGACATAAAGCAGCATGATTGCGGCGGATTGTCTCATTTAGCCGCCCCATCTCAGCCGGTTCATCCTTAGTAACCGACCCAAGCCACCGCTTGTCAGAGATGGGACGTTTGACAGATTATGATGGGGGCGGCTACTTGAGAGTAGCCGCCCCTCTTCTGGACATTGTCAGAGAACAAAGATCTAATGGGAGGTCAAATCAAGCACCTTATTACCCATTTTGATCTATTGTCCAGTGGACACTCCCTTACACCTCCTTTACTATAAATAGGGGGCATCCCAATTCATATCCAGAACAACAATTCATACACAAATTCAATTCATCACCAAAAAAATATCAATTCATTTCCCAATACAAGCCTATACCCCCCACACCACCACTTCAAAAACCATTGAGAGAGAAAGTGAGAGAGAAACCCATTCCTTGCATAAATCCACTCTCCAAATCCCCTCTCCAAAACCAAGGTTAAACCCAGCTTAACCTCTACCAAACACCCAAATCAAACCCTACCCAGGTTCTGCCCAAATTGAACCAGACACCAGGTGGCTACTCCCGACTAGCCGCCCCCCACCAGGCGGCTAAATTCAACTAGCCGGCCCTTCCCTAGCCCACCTCAGTCCCAATTCTCCTTTAATCAAGTTCTCAAAGCAGAAAAGGATCCCTGTCTTAACCTTTGTGTACGGCATATCTGTGTCTCAGAGCGGAGACCCCACAAACTCCCCATGAAGGCGATCAAATCCGCCCCAACTTTTTTGGCTTTTTTAGAAAAGCAGGTGGCGATCACAACAACCCCTGAATCCTCCTGAGGACCTGTCGGCCGCCTCAGCCAGGAACGAAACCCCCCACCACCCCTTCTGAGAGACGATCCAACCGAGCCTGCCAAGGCGTAGCTCTCCTGACCCGAGCCTCCGAAGAACCACCACACACGGACAACCCAAGAGGACCAGAAGAGGACGAAGAGAGGGAGGAAGGCTTCCCGGAGCATCCCCCCAACTAACCGCGCCTCTTCCCCTTTTTCCAAAATCCGATACCGACAGCCTAGCGATCACGGTGGGACCTCCCTCGTGAAAGACAACAAAAGGTAATCCTCTTCTGCTTCCTTCCGGTAAACCTGACTAGAATGCCATCACCCCTCTAGAAAAGCTAAGATTCCCCACCCCTCAAGTCTAATCCTCCTCTACTTTGCATCACAACATCCTTTACTGCTTTAAACCGCACCTAGCTACGCACCCCTTTTACTGCTTTAAGCCGCACACAGCTGTGCACCCCTATACTGTTTTAGGCCGCACACAGCTGCGCAACCCTTTACTGCTTTAAGCCGCACACAGCTGTGCACCCCTTTATAGATTTATTTACTGCTTTAATTTGCATTCATCTACATCTAGGCTTTTTCATATTCACACCATGGAGGCCTATACCTAGGAGAAAATAGTAGAGGAGAAAGACAAACAGGGAGACCAAACCGCCTAATTCCTCAGCCACCTAAAGGAGAGGATGGCTACCTTAGGATACCAGTCGGTCGAGGACATGTTCAATGACCTCACCGACTATCACCAGGCCAAGACGTTGAAGTAGGAAACTCCTGTTAAGACCCATAAGGCTTGCCCCACCCCCAATACACTACCAACACCCGGCTTCTCGGTAAATCCGAGTCCAAGCCTCTTTTCCTTTGCCCCACCTTCCCCCGTGAATCCAATATTCCCAACCGCTTCTGCCCTGAGCCCTTACCAGGCCACCTCCAACCCGGGACCACTAAACAACCCTCCCAGGGGAGAAACGTTGGATGAAACCATCCGGAGAATCCTCTATGAGACTGGCCCTTCTGCCCCCAAACACATGTCTCTGCACAACCTGAGACGGATCCCGTCAGTTCACCTGCCAGAGGGATTTAAAATCCCAAAATTTCACTGGTACAACGGTCGTGGAGACCCAGACATTCATTTGACCGCCTTTTATCTAGACGCCCGACCGTTTCTAGATAACCAACCTCTGCTAGTATTCCTCTTCCAAAAATCATTGGAAGGAGAAGCACTACAATGGTTCTCCACCCTCCCTATAGATCATTTGTCAAACTTCTCGACTGTAAGCGAGAAGTTTCTAGGTCGCTACGGTTATCAGAGGATTAGGACCCCCTCAATTTCAGACCTGACCGTAGAAAGAATGAGGCCTAGGGAGGAATTTGAGTAGTACGTGTCCAGGTGACGCACCCTAGTCCACCAAACTGGCCTGCAATTAACAGAATGTTAAGAAATTGACATGATGTTGCAAAGCCTGAGTCCAGAGTTCCGTACGAGTCTTTTGTACGGAGAATGTACCACGTACCAGCTTCTCATTGACCGCCACAACAGGATTTCCTGTTGTGCAGCCTTAGCAGTCCAAACCCAGTCTGTTATGCCTGTGTCATTTGGAGCCATTTCGGTTAAGCCCTGGTCACTTCTGGGTCATCCAGGGCCTTTTTAATTTTTTGATCGGAGCCGCTAAACTTTTGGCTTTTAGCCACCTGCGAGAGTTAGAGTACACTGATTGAAAATCTGACTGCATATTATGGGTCCTGGCACCGTTTAATACTACCCATAAAAATTTCATCGAATTCTGGTAACGTTTTAGAAAATTTTACTGTTCCGAATCGTATCCGAGTTTTGACCGATTTTGAAGTGTTAAAGATGACTTTGACCAAGTCAACGAAGACCTTGACTATTCAAAGATGACCTTTGACTAGTCAAGGGTTTTTGTTTTTTTGTTTGGTTGGGTTGACTCAAAGTCAAGCCTCACCAAACCCCTTTTTCTCTAATAAATGTGTGTGTGTGTGTGTGTGTGTGTGTGTGTGAGTGATGGTGTAGGCGTCCCCTTCTTCACACCCTCTCCCTCTCACTCTCTCCACTCCCTGGTTCTTTGTTTTGTGTGTTTAGAAAAAAAAAAGAGGAGAAGAGGAAGAACAACAAGGAGAAGAAGAAAGACCTAAAAAGGAAAAGAGAAGGTATGTGTGTCCAAACCTTGAGTGTTGTTGTTATGCTTGTTTCCCTTCTCTCTAACTCCCTCTCATGCCTCTTCCCCACCCCTGATTTCAGCCAATAAAGGCTTGAGGAGTGGCTGAGGAGGTGGTAGTGGTGGTGGTGGTTGAGGTGGTCGTGGGTGTGTCAAGAACCCCGCATCTCCCCATTTCCCTTCCCCTGTTTTGGTAAGGCAGCACTGTCTTTTAAAGATCTCAGTGAATCTAGTATTTAGAGGCATATTTTTAGGATTATGTCTTCTTATGATTTGATCAGCTATGTGTCTAGATGTTATATATGAAATTTGGGATCATTATAATATCTGTGGTGTAAGTTAGAACCATTTTTGCATGGCCTGTCCAGATTCGCTTACCTGCTTCGGGAAATGATTTGTTTCGGGCTTGTAGAGGCAAAATTAGGTTCTAATGTCTTCATGGATTATGATCCCAGCATATCATAGAATGTGCATGATTTATTTCATAATGTTTGGAAGTGTATTGGGTGCTGTGAAGACCAATTAGTAGGGCTGGTTGCAGCAGGTTTAGCAGTTTTGCTTGGTTGAGTGTCAAGGAGTTGGTTGCATGTGTCTTGGGTGATAATATGGAAGTATCAGGGGTTAGGGTCTTCATGAAGTAAGATTATATGTGTGATAGGAGGTTCCATAATTTAATTATGGATCATTGGTTGTGTTTTGCAGATCTCGTAGACCGGACGCGCGGCGATCCGGGTATCGGTGAGTGGTTCGATCCAATCCCCCCCCCCTCGGGATGCGCTCGACGCGCGTAGTCGCGCGTCGCGCATCGATGGGGCCCCCTAGCTATACTACTTGTGTAGATAAGTAGTATGGCCATACTTAAGCTGTAATATGTAGATATCTTGCATGCTAGGCTTATATACATGTATTATATCTGTGTATGAATGATTGTGTTGCATGAGCCCCTCTAGTATGGGCATGTATTTTTGGTAATGTGTATGGATGTATAGGATATGGCATGCCTTAGGTAGTATTGTAATACTACTCCCACCATATTAATTAGAATATCGAACATGATTAAGTCTGGGTTAATAACGGGCACCTGCCTAATATTCCCTTGCGATAAGACTCGAGGGCGTGGTGTAGCTGTTGCGCCCATGCTAATGGGGCAAAGCTATGACCAGCTTTATGAGATGATGATCTCTCCCGCCCTCTCCCTCTGAACGAACTGAGTAAGTAGATGTGATTTCCTACTCGACTCAGGTTCGTTTGGAATATTGGCATGCACCTGTTAGTGCGCGAGATCGCGCTTGACCCTTTCTTTTAAGTTGGCGATATCCAACGCATTTTAGAGTATATTTTGTATGTTTATGTGATTAATGACCATGTATGCATGTTGTATGAATTATTATGATGTAAATCCATGTTAGGGAGTGTCCCTATAATTATTAGATGATTGTGCATATGGTTCATGCACATAGCTGATATAAAATTCTCCTGGATATATTTATATGCGCATGTTAAAAGCTGATTAGGCCTATCTGGGATAGGCGTGGGTATGACCCGCTGTCGGGTTGTACCTTATTAGTTAGAGCGCTAGCGATGTAATTGCCCGTGCATCCGAGCGATGCACTCGTTTGGAATTCAGGAGAATTCATTATCTTATTGGATTGTTAAGCCGGTAGTTGGGGCGTGACACCCCCCTGTGTCCGAGCGACGCAACCGTGTGGGAGTACAATAGTGTTCGCTATCATCGATATGTGATTATCGAGTGTAGTGTTTTTCCATTGGGTTCGCTTTGCGAACATGGAATGTTTACTCCCAATGTCGTCTGTGTTGAAGAGGCTCGGGTTGTAGCTGTCCTGACAGAGGGCTCCCATCCGTAGGTACCACCGATGCGTTCGGGAGCGTACTGATCGTGGGAGTGTACCAGGTAGAGGCTACCCGGGAGAGGGCTAACGAATGATATTGCGAGCGTGGAATCGTTCTCCCCTTCGTTGGATCCGATGTAGGAACTCCCCGGCGTTAGAAAAGCTGTCCTGACAGAGGGCTCCCATCCGTAGGTACCACCGATGCGTTCGGAAGCGTACTGATCGTGGGAGTATACCAGGTAGAGGCTATGTGGGGAAAGGGCTACCGGTGGACCAAGGGTGTAGAGCAGTCTAAGTCTCTTCCAAAAGTCCCAAGAGTCTCCCTCCGGGAGTGAGGGTGAGGATGAGGTGAAGACACGTCACCTCGTGACCCATTCGTTGTTCGTCCGTTCCCATAGTTGTTGGGTCCGGTCTCGTATCGATGTTTAAAGACATCGTTGGGCAGTTATCTCGATGTAGATGATCCAGTAGTGTTGCGTAGACCAGTAATCCCGGGTCTCTTCGACCAACGGTATGGTCTCTCCCCAAAAGTCCCAAGAGTCTCCCTCCGGGAGTGAGGGTGAGGGTGAGGTTGGTGATCCAGTAGTGTTGTGTGGACCAGTAATCCCGGGTCTCCTTGACCAACGGTATGGTCTCTCCCCAAAAGACCAAAGAGTCTTCCTCCGGGAGTGAGGGTGAGGGTGAGGTTGGTCGCGCCATCGCGTGACCCTGTTATGCATTGAGTTTCTACCCATGTTTTTTCTTGAAAGGAAATTGTGTTAGCATTAAACTGTTGTATAGTGATTGGTTTCCAGCCACTCACTGAGCTTGTAGCTCACTCCTCGCATACTGTTTCTTTTACAGAGGCGGTGATGGGTGTCACGCCCCAGGGCGGCCGTCCCCGGGACGCGGCAAGTGTATATAAAATATCAGAATCTACACAGGAGGTCAATAATATATCATACACAAACAACCAGAATGACACACAGACAACAAGGAGGCTGACATGATATATACACCAAATGCGGAAGCAAAAGACTGAATCTGTAAATAAACATACTACAGACTCGATACTCAATCATCTGTCCTGTGAGAGCCAATATACACAAATACAACTGAATATATACAAACGCGTGCCAAGCACGGAAATAAAATACATACAGTCAAGAAGGGATGCTGATAGCCTCTGGCACTCGCGGAACGTAGCGCTGCTCCGCTACTGAAGGAATCCCTCGGACGGCTCCAACTGCTCCTCCGGCTCCGGCTCAGTGACAACTGGGGAAAACATATGCGAGGGGTGAGCCACACGCTCAGTGAACAACACAACCCATGCATCACAGACAATATTGACCACAATTCAATCTTTATAACCCACAATCTCTTATTAACAACCACAAAATGGTAACAAAAGTCAAAGCCGTGGGTCGCTCAATCGCCAACCCACTACACCCTCACTCTCACCCTTCAATGGGTGACATAGGATTTTGGGACTGATCAACATCTAATCACAAAACCAGCGGGTCGCTAATCGCCAACCCACTACACCCTCACCCTTACCCTGCCACGGGTGACATAGGATTTTGGGACTGACTAGGCTGTTAGTCACCCTTGGTCCACCGATAGTCTCTCCCCCACTCCGTAGGCCGCTGGGCTATCACCCACACTTCAGCACAGTCCGTCACAAATATCGGGTGGCGCCTACTGATGGGAGCCCTCACCCACAACTTCAGCACAGTCCGTCACAAATATCGGGAGGCGCCTACTGATGCGAACCCTTGGAAGGGACGGCCTTTCTAACGCTGGGGCAGCCTCTACCAGATCCAACGAAGGGGACAGAACAGCCTATCCATACGCATATGATCCACTCGGATCCGCCACTACACACCTCAACGACTCTAATGTCCCGAATTCCTCAGAATTCCTCCAGGGCGCATAACCAAGATGCGGGGAACACGTACAGTACTAGCAAGGGTGGAATATTACTGGGGGAAAGAAACTTGGGAGGGCAGCGTGAATTCCCGTATAGGACACCCGACAACCAAACAAGGAACACGGAGTACCCTAGCCCGGGTCTCACCGCTGTCCTCGCAAGGCCGCTCCCCTATAATATTCACTAAGATGCTAATAATCATACAAGGGTAAACCATTGATTATCAATTAGAGATATAATATTATTTGTTATATATGTGTCACTTTTAACCTGTTGGTAACCGTTAGAGCGCCCTGGCAGTTTTAAAATTTTTTAGGGTTTTCGATCGGAACCGCTTATTCTTGGACTGTTAGCTATCGTCCTGAGTTAGAGGACTCCGATTGAAAATCTAACTGCATATTTGGTGTCCTGGTGCCATTTCTGGCCTCCCACGAAAATTTCATCGAATTCTGGCATCGTTTGTAAAAATTTCACAGTTCCGGGGCGTATCTGGGTTTTTAAGTCGCGCACTATAAATTGGGGTGAGCTAATTTCGAGGAGCACTGTTCATCGTCTTCCTCGTCGAGATCTCTCTCTCCCCTCTCCGTTTTTCTTCCTTTCAAGCCCCCTAGACCCCTCAAAATCGAAAACCTAAAGCACGGGAAGTGTAGATCGGGTCCCGATCTACACTCCGGTGTCTTCAAAACCTGATTCCGACGACTTTAGCCTCCCCGACCTCCCCTTTTCGTCCTCTGATTTGGCCCATTTCGAGGGCCGTGATAGATCGGGGCGTGAGAAGGCTTGTGGGAAGGGTTTCGGCGCGTGGAGATCCACCGGACACCTCCTCCTCCCCTCGGTAAGCCTCCTTTCCCTCTTATTTCTTGTCTAGATGATTGCTAGGGGAAGGTTATGTGTTTGGGAGGTGGTTGGAGACGGTGGGGGTCGTCGGAGGTGGTCGGAGGTGGTTGGAGGTGGTCGGGGCAGTGGGAGGGGTGGTTGGAGGCGCTCGGCAGGTCGTCCGGGCCAAACCGCAGCAGCAGCAGCAGCCCAGGCGGCGCGCAGGTCGGGTGCGCGCGGGCAGGCGCGTGCGCGCGCGGGCGTGCGTGCGCGCGGGCGTGCGCGGGTCTGGTGCGAGCTGCTGGTCGTGCTGGGCGCGCGAGCTCGGGCTGGGGGCCTCAGGCAGCAGGCGCGCGGGCGTGCTGGGCGCTGGGTGCGCGCGGGTCTGTGCGCGGGGCTGTTCGGGCGGCTGTGCGCGGGGCTGTTCGTGTGGCTGAGGCAGCGGAGGAGCGTGCGCGAGGTGGTGGCCGAGTGCAGGTGCACGCGGAGGGCGCGGCGAGGCCGTGGCGGTGCGCGCGAGGCGGCAGAGGTGTGCGCGAGGCGCAGCGGGGCATGCAAGGTGCATGCGAGGTGCGCGCGAGGTGAGGCGAGGTGCGCGCGAGGTGAGGCGAGGTGCGTGCGAGGTGCGCGCGAGGTGCGGCAAGGCGTGCGAGGTGTGCGCGAGGCGCAGCGGGGCAGGCGAGGTGCGTGCGAGGTGCGCGCGAGGTGCGGCAAGGTGGCGGAGGTGCGCGCGGGGGCGTGCGGGGTGCCCCGGGAAGCTCGGCGGTGTGTCTCGGCGGCGGGCAGGGGCCCGGCGGTGCGCGGGGCGCGCGGGCCGAGGCGCGGCGGTGCGCCCGAGCGGTCGGGTGGCCGTGCGGGAGGTTGCCGGCCGTGCGGGTGGTTGCCGAAGTGCTCGGGCTAACGTGCGTGCGGGTTGTGTGCACGTTTGCCCGAGTGTTAGGTGTTTGTTGTGGGTTTTGGGTATTTATTTGTGTATTTAATAATACTTGTGGATTTATACTTACCAAGTAATACCCTATCTTGCAGATCTCGACGGACGGTCGCGCGTCGACCCAATTTCCGGTGAGTGGGACAACCCAACCCAGTAGAGAGGGGTCATACGCATTTGGGCGTATACCGACCTCTCCTGGGGCATGGATAATATTAACCTGCAATGATATGTATATCATGCGAGCATGATTGAAAATTGTAGAATGCATGTTACCCTAGACTTTGCATGTTAGGGACTTGCACCCTTAGGATGTATATGAGCCATGCAGCATGTCCCCTGGTTCCATGTTAGGAAGCCCGGCCGATGCATGTGCCCTACTAGTTTATTTATTTGATTAAATGCTAGTATTTGTTTACAATGCATGTTATAGTGAATATTATAGGGGAGGGGCCTTGCGAGGACAGCGGTGAGACCCGGGTTAGGGTACACCGTGTTCCTTGTTTGGTTGTCGGGGTGTCCTATAACGGGAACTCACGCTGCCCTCCCGAGTTTCTTTCCCCAACGATATTCCACATTGTTATAACCTTATGCATGTTCCCCGCATCGTAGTTATGCGCCCTGGTGGGTTCTGAGGAATTCAGAACATTAGTGTTATAATGTGCTATCTGCCGATCCAAGTGGATCATATGCGATGGTTAGGCTGTTCTGTTCCCTTCGTTGGATCCGGTAGAGACTACCCCAGCGTTAGACAGGGCCTTCCTGACAGAGGGCTCCCATTAGTAGGCACCTCCTGATTTTGGACGGACTGTGCTGAATGTGGGAGTAGACCAGGCGGCCTACGGAGTGGAGGAGAGCCTATCGGTGGACCAAGGGTGACCAACAGCCTAGTCAGTCCCAAAATCCTGTGTCACCCATTGAAGGGTGAGGGTGAGGGTGTAGCGGGTTGGCGGAAGCGACCCGTTGGTTTTTGGTGCAGTTAGTCCCAATATCCTATGTCACCCATTGAAGGGTGAGGGTGAGGGTGTGGCGGGTTGGCGGAAGCGACCCGCTGGTTATGTGTAGTCAGTCCCAAAATCCTATGTCACCCGTGGTAGGGTGAGGGTGAGGGTGTAGTGGGTTGGCGATGAGCGACCTACTGGATTTGTGAATGGATTATTATCAGTCCCAATAACCTATGTCACCCATTGATGGGTGAGGGTGAGGGTGTGGTGGTTCGGCGAAGTACGAATCACTGGATCATGTTGTTATGTCTTAGAGGCTGGATAAATAATGGAATTGTGGTAAATATTGTCTGTGATGCATGGGTTGTGCCGTTCACTGAGCGTGTGGCTCACCCCTCGCACAATATTTTTTCTTCAGTGTCATCTGAGTCGGATCTGGAGGAGGAGCTCCCCGAGGGACTTCATCAGTAGCGGAGTAGCGCCACGTCCCGCGAGTTGCAGAGACTATCAGCATCCTTTGTACCAGTATGTATTATTTTCCGTGCTTGGGCACGCGTTTGTGTTGTATTTGGATCTCTTTGTATGTATATTGGCTCTCACAGGACATGTGATTATGTATGGAGTCTGTAGTGTATTTTGATTACAGATTCAGTCTTAGTTATCCGCATTTGGTGTATATATATCCTGTCAGCCTTGCTTTTGTTGTCTGTGTGTCATTTTGGCTGCTTGTGTATGATATTATTGACCTCCTGAGTAGATTCTGATATATATATACACTTGCCGCGTCCCGGGGACGCCTGGGGCGTGACAATTATTGGGACAAGAATCCTTGGGAGGGCAGCATGAGGTCCCGATACAGGACATCCCGACAACCAAACAAGGAACACGGAGTACCCTAACCCGGGTCACAATGTTGACCTCGCAAGGCCCCTCCCTATAATATTATCTAAAGCATGCAATTAACCATATACTAGCATTTAATTTAATAAATAAACTAGTAGGACACATGCATAGGCCAAGGCTTCCTAGCATGAGAACAGGGGGACATGATGCATGGCTCATACACGTATCCTAAGGGTGCAAGTCCCTAACATACAAGTCTAGGGTGGCATGCATTCTACATTTAAATCATGCTCGCATAGAATACACATTACAACAGGTTAATATAAATCCATGGTGCCCCAGGAGAGGTCGGTATACGCCTAAAATGCGTATAACGCCTCTCTACTGGGTTGGATTGTCCCACTCACCGGAATCCGGGTCGTCGCGCGACCGTCCGTCAAGATCCGCAAGACAGACATTTATACGGTTTGTAAAATACATAAATACATCAAAATACTCTAAAATACTCAACACTCGGACAAACGTACATACGGCCCGTACGCACGCGTATCCGAGTATCCCGACTCACTCCCGATCCCACCGGGCAGCTGCACGCACGGCCACCCGCCTCGGGCGCACAGCCGAGTCCTAGCCCGCTCGCTAAGGCGCCCTGCCGAACTCAGCCCGCACGCCCGGACAGCCTGCCAAGCCACCCGGGTGCACCGCGCGCCCACTGCGCCCCACCGCAGCAGCCCGCGCGCACCCCGCACGCCCCCCGCGCGTACCACGCGAGCACACCGCACGCCCCCGCGCGCCCAGCACCTCGCCCCGCGCGCACCACCAGCTCCGCCCCGCACGCACTCCGCGCGCACCACCATCTCCGCCAGCATCCGCGACCAGCTCCCAGCGCTCAGCGCCAGCACCCGGGACCCTCACCCAGCGTCCACGCGCACGCCGTGCAACACGCGCCCAGCGCGCCTGGCAGCACGCGCGCAGCGCGCCTGCCAGCCTGCCCGCGCTGCCTGCCTGCGCGCATCGCCGAGTGGCCCCAGTTTGGATTGTATTTGGATGTATGTATGTATATTGGCTCTCACAGGACATTTGATTATGTATCGAGTCTGTAGTATGTTTTTGGATTACAGACTCAGTCTTTTAGCTTCCGCTATCTGTGTATATATCATGTCAGCTTTTCTTTCATCTGTGTTGTCATTTTAGTTGTTGTTTAGAGTATTTTATTGATCTCCTGTATAGACTGCTGATATCATGTATACACTTGCCGCGTCCCGGGGACGGCCGCCCTGGGGCGTGACAAAAGTTGGTATCAGAGCCTGGTCCTGTCAGAGCCAATTGTCTTCTTTTTCGTAGAGATGAGTCCTAGGATTTCTATATGAGTTTTCTGATTCTAGTGTCTGGTTTTCTTAGGTTGCTGATATGCCTCCTCGCAGAGGACGGCGCGGACGTGGTCCCTCTTGACCTTTGGAGGATTCCGGACCTACCAGAGGCGAGGATGCTACTGGAGAGTCCTCAGCCGTGAGGCCAGGATCAGCGCAGGAGCCTCCTGCCTGGGAGCGAGCGTTTGCGCGGATAGCAGATTTGGTGGAGATGCAGACCAGGGCACTGGAGGCCCAGACCAGAGTGTTGGTAGATTAGGCACGGGAGATTCAGGAGCTGTGGGCCGCCCGCGAGGCAGTCCCGCAGGTTCCCTTGGTGGTAGATGCACCTGTGGTACCCGACGTACCCCCAGTCCCCGTGGTGGTTCCGGTGGTCAGAGTTCAGGATCCCCAGGAGAGGGAGGTGGGGCTAGAGGCTGCAACGCGAGTGCAGCAGAGTGGCCTCGCAGCCTTTCTGAAGCTCCATCCTCCCAAGTTCCCGGGCCAGACGACGGATCCCCTTGCCCCAGAGCGTTGGTTGATGGAGGTGGATACGATCTTCTCGACCATGCTTTGCACCGACTGCCAGTGAGTCTCCCTGGCCACTTTCATGCTGAAGGGTAGCGCCGCCGACTGGTGGGCTACTAGATCAGTGGACATCCCGGAGGGAGTGGAGCAGGTTTCATGGACGGGTTCCAGAGGTATTTCTTGGAGGAGTACTTCCCGTTCTCGACGCGACAGATCGTGATGCAGGAGTTTGAGCAGCTGACGCAGGGCACTATGTCTGTCGCTGACTACTCCACGCGCTTCACGAGGCTATCCAGATTTGCTCCAGCCTTGGTGATGGACGAGGAGACGCGGTGCCGTCGATTCGAGCTTGGTCTCAGCAGTGCCATTCGGGTGCACGTCACCTCCCAGGCTTTCACGAGGTACTCTGACTTGGTGTCGCGGGCGAAGACAGTCGAGCGAGACCTCGGGATCCTCGTGAGGGCTTCGACCCCTTCGGCAGACCAGAGACCACCCAGGAGCCAGGACCAGGGACAGCGCAGGAAGAAGAGGCCCCGCTTTGATCAGTCAGCGGCTACCTCTCCTCCAACAGATGCGGTGCCAGTGCGAGGTCCAGGACCCATCGCAGTAGTGCCAGTCCAGGCGAGGCGACCAGAGACGCGGCGCTGTTATCACTGTCAGCGCATCGGGCATATCTTGTATAATTGCCCCGATGCTGGCCGACCCCGCGTGATGCCTCCGCAGCAGCAGCAGTTGCAGCAGCAGCCGTTTCAGCAGCCGTTCCAGCAGCAGCAGCAGCCTCAGCGCCAGCCGTAGCAGCAGCCTCAGCATCAGCAGCTGCAGCCACAGGGTGGCTGAGCTGACCAGAGGAGGCAGCCAGCCAACGCATCCGGCGAGGCGTGCCCCTGCTCCTCAGCCGCAGTTTGTTTAGGGTCGAGTGGCAGCGCTTTCGGCAGAGGAGGCTCAGGCATCAGGCAGCGTCGTCCGAGGTATTATTCAGATCTCCCAGCTCCCTGCATATGTGTTGTTTGATTCCGGAGCCAGACACTCGTTCGTGTCTCCAGCTTTCGCGAGACAGATGGGTGTGGCGTCCGCCCCTTTAGATGCTATCTTGGAGATATCATTGCCCGTAGGAGACCGTATTCTCCTCCGTTCTGTGTACCGAGGGTGTACGGTAGAGGTTGCGGAGCATGAGTTTCCAGTGGAGTTGGTGGAGCTCGCGATGACGGACTTTGATGCCATCCTGGGAATGGATTGGCTTGCAGCTAGTCACGCCAGCATCGACTGTTTTGCCAAGTCGGTGTCTTTCCACCTTCCGGGTCGGAGGTCCTTCCAGTTCGTGGGCGATCGTGATGTAGCCCCTTTGGAGTTCGTGTCGTCCATGCAGGCGTGGAGACTCCTTCAGGGAGGATGCAAGGGCTTTCTAGCGTATATTGCTCAGGAGGATGCGCGTCTGGGCACGCGGGCAGGCGCGCGGCAGTGCGCCGATGGTGCTGGGGTGCGTGCGTGCGTGCGCATTCGTGCATGCGCGTGCGGGGGGCCATGCGTGTGGCTGCCCAAGTGTTCGGGTAGGTGTCGGGGCACTCGGACTCAGGTGCGTACGTGCGTGCTCGCATGCGTGCGAGCCCGTATGCATGCTTGTCCGAGTATTGGGTATTTCTAATGTATTTCTATGTGTAAATTGTGTTGTTCTCACCAGTTGGATGCCCCTACCTTGCAGATCTCGTCGGATGGGATGCGCGAGGTCCCGGGTCGTAATGGTGAGTGGTTTGATTCCAATCCTCCCCCCCCTCTCTAGGGATGCGCTCGACCGCGCGTCGCGCATCGATGGGGCCCCCTAACTAATATGTAGATATTTTGCATCCTAGGGAATATACATCCATGTATCGTGTATAGAGGCCGTACATGCCTGGACACCATGTCCTATACTTAAAAGCCTTGATCTATGCATGATCAATATGATGTATCCATGCCACCTTAGACTTTGTATGCTAGGGATATGCACCCTTATATCATGTATAGCGGCCTATGCATGTTTAGTAATCTTGTCCTTAATTGGAAAACCCCGACTATGCATGTTCCCATTTAGTTTAATTTATTTAAATCAAGATGGGATTATGTGATTATATTGTTGTAAGCATGCTTTAGAGAATATTATAACCTTGTTGTTATAATATATGTCTCCCCGCATCTTAGTTATGCGCCCTGGAGGAATTCTTGAGAATTCATGACATTAGAAATGTTAGGAAGCGTTGTCAACGGATCCAAGAGGATCGCATGCGTGTGAGTAGGCTGTTTCTCTTCCCTTCGTCGGATCCGTGTAGGGACTCCTCAGCGTTAGACAGGCTGTCCTGACAGAGGGCTCCCATCTGTAGGTACCTCCGATGCGTCGGACTGTGCTGATCGTGGGAGTAGACCAGGCGAGCTACGGTGTGGGGGAGAGGCTATCGGTGGACCAAGGGTGATTAACAGCCTAGTCAGTCTGAAAAGGCCCATGTCACCCCCTAAAGGGTGAGGGTGGGGTGGGTCGGCGATGTTACGACCCACTAGCTTGTGTAGTTACTCCCGTTTAGGGACTATGACTACTTTGAGGTTAATATGAGGGTGTTGGTTGTTGTTATGCATGTGTGTGATATCTCGATAAGCGAGTTGAAGAGGAACTCCCCGGCGTTGGCTATACCTGTCAGAGGACTAGGCAGAGGCCATGAGGGTGGGAGAGGCTGAGTTGAGGAGATCGGGTTGTAGATACTACCCGGGAGAGGGTTAATGAATGATGTCGCGAGCGTGGAATCGTTCTCCCCTTCGTTGGATCCGTGTAGTGACATCCCCGGCGTTAGACAGGCTATCCTGACAGAGGGCTCCCATCTGTAGGTACCTCCGATGTGTTCGGACAGTGCTGATCGTGGGAGTATACCAGGTAAGCTACGGAGCGGGGAGAGGCTACCGGTGGACCAGGGTGTAGAGCAGTCTAAGTCTCTCCCAAAGTCCCAAGATGTCTCCTTTCAGGAGTGAGGGTGTGGATGAGGCAAAGACGCGTCGCCTCGTGACCCATTCGTTGTTCGACCGTTCCCATAGTTGTTGGGTCCGGTCCCGTGATGGATGTTGAAGGACATCGATGGGCGATTATCTAGATGTAGATGATCCAGTAGTGTTGAGTAGACCAGTAAATCCGGGTCTCTTCGACCGACGGTATGGTCTCTCCCCATAAGTCCCAAAAGACTCCCTCCGGGAGTGACGGTGGGGGTGAGGTTGGTCGCGCCGCCGCGTGACCCAGATCTATGGGTTTCTACCCATGTTTTCCTTGAGAGGAATTGATTGTGTATTGATATGTAGAATGGTGATTGGTTTCCAGCCACTCACTGAGCTTGTAGCTCACCCCTCGCATACTGTTTCTTTTCAGGGGCAGTGTTGGGCGTGGAGCTGGAGCTTCTTGTGGCGTGGTCTTATGGGCGTGGAGCGTTCTGCCGGCGGGTGGCGAGTGCGAGGCTGTCAGCATTCCTAGAGTCATTTTATGCTTTGTAAATCGTGCATGTGGCACAGATTGTATTTTCTTTGGTCTAGACTTGGCTTTCACAGGACATTGATTGTGTATTCGGGTCTGTAATAATGTTTTTGATTTACAGACATTGTTATATATTATGCTTCCGCTTTTCAGTCAGTTATCATTATCTTGCTTTGCCGCCTTGTGTATTGTTGTTGGTGTCCTTATTGACCTCAGGTATTGATAGCTGATATTATATTAATTTTGCCACGTCTCGGGGATGCCTGGGGCGTGACACCCCCGGAAAGGGTGAGGGTGAGGGGGGAGGTGGGTTGGCGATGAAACGACCCACTAGAATGTGTAGTTGCTCCCGTTTTAGGGACTATAAATTATTTGAGGTTAATATGAATTGTGATGCATGGGTTGTGCTATTCACTGAGCGTGTGGCTCACCCCTCGCATATTCTTTTCCTCCAGTTATATCTGAGTTGGATCTGAAGGAGGAGCTCCCCGAGGCACATCAGCAGTAGCGGAGCAGCGTCACGTTCTGCGAGTGAGAGGCCATCAGCATCCCCTTCTTGATTGTATGTATTGTATTCCGTGCTTGGGCACATACTTGTATTTGGATGTCATTGTGTATATTGGCTCTCATAGGACAGTTGATTATGTATCGGGTCTGTAATATGTCTTTGAATTACAGACTCAGTCGTTTAAGCTTCCGCTATTTGTATATATTATGTCAGCTACACTTTTGTCTGTGTTGTCATTTTCGATGTTGTTTAGAGTATTTTATTGATCTCCTGTATAGACTGCTGATATTATATATATTTGCCACGTATCGGGGATGGCCGCCCTGGGGCGTGACGCATGTCACCCCCCGGAAAGGGTGAGGGTGAGGGGGGAGGTGGGTTGGCGATGAAACGACCCACTAGAATGTGTAGTTGCTCCCGTTTTAGGGGCTATAAATTATATAAGGTTAATATGAATTGTGATGCATGGGTTGTGCTATTCAATGAGCGTGTGGCTCACCCCTCGCATATATTTTTCTCCAGTTATATCTGAGTCGGATCTGAAGGAGGAGCTCCCCGAGGCACATCAGCAGTAGCGGAGCAGTGTCACGTTTCTGCGAGTGAGAGGCCATCAGCATCCCCTTCTTGATTGTATGTATTGTATTCCGTGCTTGGGCACATACTTGTATTTTGATGTCGTTATGTATATTGGCTCTCACAGGACAGATGATTATGTATTCGGGTCTGTGATATGTCTTTGAATTACAGACTCACTCGTTTGAGCTTCCGCTATTAGTATATATTATGTCAGCTACTTTATTGTATGTGTTGTCATTTTCGATGTTGTTTAGAGTATTTTATTGATCTCTTGTATAGACTGCTGATATTATATATATTTGCCACGTATCGGGGACGGCCGCCCTGGGGCGTGACTCTTGTTCGGCTATGTTGTTGAATGTACATATTGAATGAGGCATATGCGTTATTTATCGACGCACATGACTTGTCATCATGTTTTGTGTGTTTGTCTTGTTCGACTATGTTGTGGTATGTACACCATTGATGAGACATGCTTTACTTTTCGATGCACATGACTTATCGTCATGTTTTGTGTGTTTGTCTTGTTCGACTATGTTGTGGTATGGACATCATTATAATCATGTTTCGTGTGATTTTTTTCATGTGAAGAGGAACAATTGAAATATGTTTTGATGGTGTCTGCTTGTGAGACTGAGAAGTCACAAAAATTTTACTCTGAAGTGACTGATGAATTGAAAATAGTATAACTTATTTGTTTGATTTTTGTGTTTTCTGATGGTTTTATTTTTGTGAAAGTTTCATTAACTTAGTTGTTTTTGTGTTTTAGAATTTTTCAAGGAAAGAGAGATGCAGTATGGTGTAGTGGGTTTTAATCGAGCGCTTTCTGAATATGCAAGTTATGGATATGTATGCCCTCTAGCTAATACTCTCATATGTTCCAAAATTGGTTAAAAACTGGTTTTAACTTAAAATTCATTTTTCTGTCAAAATGAAAATATGGGAGAGGTCCATGTGGCCATGGGTAAATCACTTCTTCATCACAAGACTCCAATTATTTGAGGTGATAGGGAACGATTGGCTCACAGAGGAGGTATCTGTTTCTCTATAAGGCAACGAGTCTTATTTCAAGTCGTTTGAAGACATGGTGTTCATGAGTGCCAAGGTCACATCTACGATTATGGCGGACCAGGGTTCTTTAATGAAGTAGTGATGTTTTGTGCATCTTGTTTGAACAATTTCTTGTGTCTTTTTGATGTGGTGTAATTGTTTGTTTGAACACATTCTCCTCTGTGTGTTTGATGTTATTAAGTTGTGTTACAACACTTTCCTCTTTTTTGGATGTAGTTGGTTTGAACAATTACCCTATTTAATGGAAGCATATGCCTACTTGTATAAATCATACATATAGTCTGTCTGTGAATGTGTGTTAGATTATGTTTTTTGAACACTTGATTTATCTATTTGGATGCTGTTTATGTTTCATTTCTTGTCCTCTCATAACATACATTTATTATGATTGCTTTTCAATAGTCCAATACTCTCAGTACATGATGGGTAGCATATAAGTTCTTAAATAGGGTGTATGCAACAATAAAGCAAGTATATATATCAAATCAACCACATTATGGTTAACTTAACATTCATTTCCAAATTAATTTATAGGACATTTGAAATGTTAATATATCATATCCAGTTTCGAATAGTAAAACATTGTAACTATGAAGAACATTCACAAAATGCTTTACTATGATGCATCCACCTCTCAAATTCCCCTTCCATATAAGTCGATTGTGATGCGAACAGAGAATACTGCTATGAACTTGGTGTTGGTGGTGTACAATTTGTAGGCGTAACCTGTCTGGGATGCTTCTCCTATTGCTGCTTCGATTGTTGATTTTTCTGAGATCATATCAATAAAGCAAAGAGACTAATAAAAATATGTAAAAGCTTATTGACGCATATACGCCTTTAGACTGGTACGTGCTGAGTACAAAGAATCATATACTTACATTTTTCTACTTGTTGACAGCAACTTCATACCGTGAAACCTTTCGCTTAGTTTTTGGGTGACCCTTCGATTGTGCAATGGGAGGATCCAACAATTTACTCATCATGACATTATCACTTTCACTATGGCTTATAGGAGCATCACATTCTGTTGATATATGAGCCACTGTTTTGGCCTTCATTTCTTCAAATAAATTTACAATGAAAAGATAGGAATCTAAAAAAGAACTCACCATCTAAACAATAGTTTCATTTGCCAGCAAGCCAAACCAACCAGAATTGACTGTCCATGATGATTCATTGATTCTTCACACTAAAATTCAGCTTTTTCATTGGGATTCATTGCTTCTTCATGTTGAAATTCAGTTCAATCCCATGTATTCCAAATCATTAAGGTTCATTGTTTCCATGATGACCTGCATGTTTAATAGCATATATGCGTCGATAAACAAAGTATGTACTCAAATATACATTAAATATATGATTTCATAGAGTATGTATACAATGGCCAATGAAAAGAGAGAACAAGCTTCTTGATCTGTACTCATAGCACGTACATACTCTCCTAAATGACATATATGCAAATTAACAAGGCATATGTGTTTTTGATGAAAATATTCATTTGTTACATGAAAAAGGTCAATAATTTCTGAAAGAAAGCACATAACATACAAGGCAGATGCCTTGTTTTTTGAAAAAAAAAATGAATTGTCTGTTATATATGTGTCACTTTTTGGCCTGTTGGTAACCATTGGAGCATTTTGGCAGTTTTTGAGTTTTTTCGTTTTTCGATCGGAACCGCTAAAATTTTGGACTGTTAGCTATCGTCCTGAGCTAGAGGACTCCGATTGAAAATCTAACTGTATATTATGTGTCCTGGTGCCATTTTAAGCCACTCATGAAAATTTCATCGAATTCCAGCAACGTTTTCGAAATTTCACAGTTCCGGGGCGTATCTGGGTTTTTAAGTCACTTACTATATATATGTGTGATCTAATTTTGAGAAGCACTATTCATCATCCCTACCAAAGTTTCCCTCTCTCCTCTCTCTCATTTTTCTCCCTTTTGAAGCCCTTAGACCCCTCAAACCCAAAAACCTAAAGCCTAAGAAGTGTAGATCGGGTCCCGATCTACACCCCGGTGCCTTCAAATCCCATTTCCGACGAGTCTAGCCTCCCCATCCTCCCCTCTTTCTCCTCTGTTTTGGGCCATTTCGAAGGCCGAGTGAGATCCGGGCGTTGGAGGGCTTTGGGGAAGCGTTTCGGTGCGCGGAGAGCACCCAGTCACCTCTTCCTCCCCCTTGGTAAGCTTTCTTTCCCTCTTTTTCATGCTTAGATGCTTGATAGGAGGGGGTTTTTGTGTTTGGGAGGTGGTCGACGGCTGTGGGAGGCCGTCGGAGCTGGTTGGGGGCTGTGGGAGGCCGTCGGAGGCCATTGGGTGGGTGGTGGAGGTACTCGGGCAGTGGGGGTCCTGTTTCGGGCAGCAGGCAGCAGCGGCAGCAGCTCAGGCAGCGCGCAGGCTGGGCGCGCGCGGGCGTGCGCGGGTGAGCTCTGGTGCGAGGAGCTGGTCGAGCAGCTGTGCGCGGGTCTGGTGCGAGGAGCTGGTCGAGCGGCTGGTGCAAGGGCTGGTCGAGCGGCTGGTGCGGGGAGATGTGCGACCGAACGATGCGCGCGGAGTGCGTGCAGGGCGTGCGCTCGGGGGTGCTGGTCGAGGGGCGTCGTGCAGGGTGCGCGCGGGGCGCGGCGAGGCGGCGGCGCTACGCGCGGGGCGTGCGGGGTGCTCGCAGGCCAGCGCGAGGCGTGCGGGGTGTGCGCGGGCGGCTGCGCTGGGGCGCAAGGGGCGCGCGGTGCACCCGGGAGGTTCGGCGGCGTGTCCAGGTGGCGGGCAGGGGCCCGGCGGTGCGCGGGGTGCGTGGGCTGAGGCGCGGCGGTGCACCCGGGCGGTCGGGTGGCCGTGCGGGTGGTTGCCGGGGTGCTCGGGCTAGCGTGCGTGCGGGTCGTATGCACGTTTGCCCGAGTGTTGGGTGTTTCGTTGTGGGTTTTGTGTATTTTAAGTCTTCTTGTTGTGTTTGTGGATTTATACTCACCAGTTAATACCCTGTCTTGCAGATCTCGATGGACGGTCGCGCGTCGACCCGACTTCCGGTGAGTGGGACAACCCAACCCAGTTTGGGAGGCGCTACATGCATTTGGGCGTGTACCGTCCTCCCTGGGGCACGTAGTTAGTATTAACTGCTTGTTATAATCCATGTAAGCATGATGTGTGTGTAGAATGCATGCCACCCTAGACTTGTATGTTAGGGACTTGCACCCTTAGGATTTGTGCATGAGCCGTGCATCCTGTCACCCCGCTATCATGCTAGGAAAGCCCGACCTGAGCATGCGTCCTATTAGTTTGATTTATTTAATTAAATGCAAGCTTTAATATTGTTAGCATGCCTTGGGGAATATAAGGGGGCCTTGCGAGGTTAACATTGAGACCCGGGTTAGGGTACTCCGTGTTCCTCGTTTGGTTGTCGGATGTCCTACATCGGGACCTCAGGTTACCCTCCCAAGGTCTCTTTTCCCCATTTATGTCTTATTTATTTCCCCGCATCCTGGTTATGCGCGCTGGTGGAATTCTGAGGAATTCAAGACATTAGAGTTGTAGAGATGTGCTGTCAGCGGATCCGAGTGGATCATATGCGATGGATAGGCTGTTCTGTTCCCTTCGTTGGATCCGTGTAGAGACTACCCCGGCGTTGGAAAGGTTGTCCCGTGCAGGGGCTTCCATCAGTAGGCGCCTCCTGATTTGGTAGAAGGACTGCGCCGAAAGTGGGAGTGGCCAAACGACCTACGGTGGGAGAGACTATCGGTGGACCAAGGGTGACCAACAGCCTAGTCAGTCCCAAGAGCCTATGTCACCTGTTGAGGGTGAGGGTGAGGGTATGGTGGGCCGGCGATGCGACGACCCACAGGATTGTGTATGGATGATTATCAGCCCATTAAGTCCCAACATCCTTGGTCACCTATTGAGGGTGAGGGTGAGGGTGAGGGTATGGCGGTTCGGCGATGTGACGAACCCCCGGATTGTGTTGTTTATCCGCTTTGGGGCTAATGACTTGATTAAATATGGTTAATATGAACTGTATGCATGGGTTGTGCTATTCACTGAGCGTGTGGCTCACCCCTCGCATCAAATCTTTTTCAGTGATCACTGAGGAGGACTTGAAGGAGGAGCTTCCCGAGCGACTACACCAGTAGCGGAGTAGCGCCACGTCCCTCGAGTTTTGAGGCCATCAGCACCCTTCTCTTTGTTGTATGTATATACTTCTGTGCTTGGGCACCTAGTTTGGATTTATATGGATTATATTTGTATGTATATGGACATGTTGGCTCTCACAGGACATATGATTATGTATCGAGTCTGTAGTATGTTTTGATTACAGATTCAGTCTTTTAGCTTCCGCATTTGGTGTATATATCATGTCAGCCCTGCTTTTATCTGTGTTGTCATTTTAGCTGTTGTGTGAGTATATTATTGAACTCCTGTTTACTGATATCATATATCAGAGTCGGTCCTGTCAGAGCCAATTGTCTTCTTTTCGTAGAGATGAGTCCTAGGATTTCTATATGCGTATTCTGATCCTAGTGTCTGGTTTTCTTAGGTTGCTGATATGCCTCCTCGCAGAGGACGGCGCGGACGTGGTCCCGGACCTGCCAGAGGCGAGGATGCTATTGGTGAGTCCTCAGTCGTGAGGCCAGGATTAGCGCAGGAGCCTCCTGCCTGGGAGCGCGCATTTGCGCGGATAGCTGATTTAGTGGAGACGCAGACCAGGGCGTTGGAGGCCCAGACCAGAGTAGCAGATCAGGCACGGGAGATACAGGAGCTGCGGGCGGCCCGCGAGGCAGTTCCGCAGGTTCCCCTGGTGGCAGATCCACCCGTGGTACCCGATGTACCCCCAGTCCCCGTGGTGGTTCCGGCGGTCAGAGTTCAGGATCCTCAGGAGAGGGAGGCGGGGCTAGAGGCTGCAGCGAGGGTGCAGCAGAGTGGCCTCTCAGCCTTTCTGAAGCTCCATCCTCCCGAGTTCCAGGGTCAGACGGAGGACCCCCTTGCTCCAGAGAGATGGTTGATGGAGGTGGATACCATCTTCTCGACCATGCTTTGCACAGACCGCCAGCGAGTCTCCCTGGCCACATTTATGCTGAAGGGTAGCGCCGCCGACTGGTGGGCTACTAGATCAGTGGACATCCCAGAGGGATTGGAGCAGCTCACATGGGCGGGATTCAGGAGATATTTCTTGGAGGAGTATTTCCCCTTCTCGACGCGACAGATAGTGATGCAGGAGTTTGAGCAGCTGACTCAGGGCACTATGTCCGTCGCTGACTACTCCACGCGATTCACGAGGCTGTCCAGATTCGCTCCAGCTCTGGTGATGGACGAGGAGACGAGGTGCCGTCGATTCGAGCTCGGTCTCAGCAGTGCCATCCGAGTGCACGTCACCTCCCAGGCTTTCTCGAGGTACTCCGACTTAGTGTCTCGAGCGAAGACCGTCGAGAGAGATCTCGGGATCCAGGTGAGGGCTTCGACCTCGTCGACAGACCAGAGGCCACCCAGGAGTCAGGACAGAGGGCAGCGCAAGAAGAAGAGGCCCCGCTTTGAGCAGTCAGCGGCTGCCTCTCCTCCAGCAGATGTGGTGCCAGCGCGAGGTCCAGCACCCATCGCAGCAGTGCCAGTCCAGTCGAGGTGACCAGAGACGAGGCGCTGTTATCACTGTCAGCGCGTCGGGCATATCTTGTATAATTGCCCTGACGCTGGCCGACCCCGAGTGATGCCTCAGCAGCAGCAGCAGCCGTTCCAGCAGCCGTTTCAGCAGCAGCGCCAGCCGCAGCAGCAGCCTCAGCGTCAGCAGCAGCAGCCACAGGGTGGCCGTGCTGATCAGAGGAGGCAGCCAGCGCAGCAGGCGAGGCGTGCCCCTGCTCCTCAGCCTCAGTTCGTCCAGGGCCGAGTGGCAGCGCTTTCGGCAGAGGAGGCCCAGGCATCAGGCAGCGTGGTCAGAGGTACTGTTCAGATCTCCCAGCTTCCTGCTTATGTATTGTTTGATTCCGGAGCCACACACTCGTTCGTGTCTCCCGCTTTCGCGAGACGGACGGGCGTGGCGTCCGCTCCTCTAGATGCTGTATTAGAGGTATCATTGCCCGTGGGAGACCGTATTCTCCTCAGTTCAGTGTACCGAGGGTGTACGGTAGAGATCGCGGAGCATGAGTTCCCGGTAGAGCTGGTGGAGCTTGCGATGGCGGATTTTGATGCCATCCTGGGGATGGATTGGCTTGCAGCTAGTCATGCCAGCATCGACTGTTTCGCCAAGTCGGTGTCGTTCCACCTTCCTGGTCGGAGGTCCTTCCAGTTCGTGGGCGATCGAGACGTAGCTCCTCTGGGGTTCGTGTCGTCCATGCAGGCGTGGAGACTCCTTCAGGGTGGATGCGAGGGCTTTCTAGCTTATATTGCTCTGGAGGATGCACCGCTGCGGGCAGATATCAGTCAGACTCCGGTCGTGGCAGAGTATCCCGAGGTTTTCCCCGATGATCTTCCGGGATTACCGCCGGATCGCGCGATCGAGTTTGAGATCAATCTGATTCCGGGGACCGAGCCGGTTTCGAGGGCTCCGTACCGGATGGCCCCTGCAGAGCTGAGGGTGCTGAAGGAGCAGTTAGAGGAGTTGCTGGAGAAGGGCTTCGCACGTCCGAGTGTGTCTCCGTGGGGAGCCCCTGTCCTGTTCGTCCGGAAGAAGGACGGTTCACTGCGGCTGTGTATTGATTACAGGCAGCTGAATAAACGGACAGTGAAGAACAAGTACCCGTTGCCGCGGATCGACGATCTGTTTGACCAGCTTCAGGGAGCGTGTGTCTTTTCCAAGATCGATCTCCGCTCGGGGTACTACCAGTTGAAGATCCGGGAGTCAGACATATCGAAGACGGCCTTTCGCACCCGGTATGGGCACTACGAGTTCAGAGTACTGCCATTCGGGTTGACGAACGCGCCGGCGGCCTTCATGGATCTGATGAACCGGGTATTTCGACCCTTCCTCGACTCCTTTGTGGTAGTATTCATCGATGATATTGGTGTACTCGAGGAGTCTTGAGGAGCACGCTCACCATCTTCGCACTGTCTTGGAGACTTTGGCCAGACATCAGTTGTTCGCCAAGTTCAGCAAGTGCGAGTTCTGGTTGGAGCGTATGGCCTTTCTGGGCCATGTGATTTCCGGTGAGGGTATAGCTGTGGACCCGTAGAAGACGCTCGCCGTGTCGAATTGGCGTCAACCGTCGAACCCCACAGTGGTTGCCGGCCATGCGGGTGGTTGCCGGGGTGCTCGGGCTAGCGTGCGTGCGGGTCGTATGCACGTTTGCCCGAGTGTTGGGTGTTTTGTTGTGGGTTTTGTGTATTTTAAGTCTTCTTGTTGTGTTTGTGGATTTATACTCACCAGTTAATACCCTGTCTTGCAGATCTCGACGGACGGTCGCGCGTCGACCCAGATTTCGGTGAGTGGGACAACCCAACCCAGTTTGGGAGGCGCTACATGCTTTGGGCGTGTACCGTCCTCCCCTGGGGCACATAGTTAGTATTAACTGCTTTGTTATAATCCATGTAAGCATGATGTGTGTGTGTGTAGAATGCATGCCGCCCTAGACTTGTATGTTAGGGACTCGCACCCTTAGGATTTGTGCATGAGCCGTGCATCCTGTCACCCCGTTATCATGTTAGGAAAGCCCCGACCTGAGCATGCGTCCTATTAGTTTGATTTATTTAATTAAATGCAAGCTTTAATATTGTTAGCATGCTTTGGGGAATATAAGGGGGCCTTGCGAGGTTAACATTGAGACCCGGGTTAGGGTACTCCGTGTTCCTCGTTTGGTTGTCGGATGTCCTACATCGGGACCTCAGGTTACCCTCCCAAGGTCTCTTTTCCCCATTTATGTCTTATTTATTTCCCCGCATCCTGGTTATGCGCGCTGGTGGAATTATGAGGAATTCAAGACATTAGAGTTGTAGAGATGTGCTGTCAGCGGATCCGAGTGGATCATATGCGATGGATAGGCTGTTCTGTTCCCTTCGTTGGATCCGTGTAGAGACTACCCTGGCGTTGGAAAGGTTGCCCGTGCAGGGGCTTCCATCAGTAGGCGCCTCCTGATCTGGAAGAAGGACTGCGCCAAACGTGGGAGTGGCCAAACGACCTACGGAGTGGGGAGAGACTATCGGTGGACCGAGGGTGACCAACAGCCTAGTCAGTCCCAAGAGCCTAGGTCACCTGTTGAGGGTGAGGGTGAGGGTATGGTGGGCCGGCGATGCGACGACCCACATGATTGTGTATGGATGATTATCAGCCTATTAAGTCCCAACATCCTTGGTCACCTATTGAGGGTGAGGGTGAGGGTGAGGGTATGGCGGTTCGGCGATGTGACGAACCCCCGGATTGTGTTGTTTATCCCGCTTTGGGGCTATTGACTTGATTAAATATGGTTAATATGAACTGTATGCATGGGTTGTGCTATTCACTGAGCGTGTGGCTCACCCCTCGCATCAAATCTTTTTCAGTGATCACTGAGGAGGACTTGAAGGAGGAGCTTCCCGAGCGACTACACCAGTAGCGGAGTAGCGCCACATCCCTCGAGTTTTGAGGCCATCAGCACCCTTCTCTTTGTTGTATGTATATACTTCTGTGCTTGGGCACCTAGTTTGGTTTATGTATGGATTATTATTTGTATGTATGCGGACATGTTGGCTCTCACAGGACATATGATTATGTATCGAGTCTGTAGTATGTTTTGATTACAGATTCAGTCTTTTAGCTTCCGCATTTGGTGTATATATCATGTCAGCCCTGCTTTTATCTGTGTTGTCATTTTAGCTGTTGTGTGATGAACTCCTGTTTACTGATATCATATATACACTTGCCGCGTCCCGGGGACGGCCGCCCTGGGGCGTGACATTGTCCCCTACCGGATTTGGCTGGTATTGTATATATCAGTCTTTTAGCTTCCGCATTTGGTGTATATATCATGTCAGCCCTGCTTTTATCTGTGTTGTCATTTTAGCTGTTGTGTGAGTATATTATTGAACTCCTGTTTACTAATATCATATATACACTTGCCGCGTCCCAGGGACGGCCGCCCTGGGGCGTGACATTGTCCCCTACCAGATTTGGCTGGTATTGTATAGAATTAGATGATTCTCCAACTTTGCAGAAAAAAATGAATCAGTGTCGCACAAAAAGAAATGAACTATTCATTGTTAGGTATTTAATCGCTGGAGGCGATTGAGAACAAAAAATTGTAGTTGGAAATGGAGGAGAGAGAATGAAATTTATTTGCTCTAACAGGGAGGGAAAAAGGGGGGTCTAAAATTTTGGCAGGATGTTTTGGAGGGGAACATTTTGGGGTGGGTGAGAAGCAGTGGGGAGCTAACGTGGAGGCTAGATTCTTGGGTGGAAACGGACCTGGTTATAACAATACCCTTGACCATTTGAATGGTAGGGTAAGTAAATTGAAACAGAACCAAAAATAGATGTACACTCGTGTTATTGTTGGTAGTGATAAAAGGAGGGCATGAAATTTGAACAAGATAATAGGCCCATTGTCATTGAGAAAACACAATTCTTTATTTCTACCTTTTTTTTTGGTCCATAACCAACTTTTTGAGAAGGCATGCAAGTTACCATATATTTTACTTGTCATAAGTTATCCATATCATTCATTTTTTTTTTGAGAAACAGTAGACTGTTGCTACCTCACTTTTATAGCATAAACCAAAGTTACAAGTGTCTGAAGTGGGGAAGATCAGAAAAACCGAAAATGATCTTTATTTAAAACTTAACAATTTCTATGGTTTTGCTGATAGAGCTAACAAAAGTCTACCACATGCCAAAAAGGAAGGCTTTATTCACTCTAATGAAAATAAAGCTAAACGATGAAGGATCATGACTCAAACTTGATCTTACTAACGCCTTCGAGATCCACAAACGCTACTACTCGATCCTCAAATCTGAAAGGGGGAAAAGAGAGGGGTGAGCAATAACACGCTTAGTGAATGGACCATCCTCATCCCGTTAGTATAGTTGTTATATATGTGTCACTTTTAGCCTTATGGTAACCATTGGAGCATTCTGGCAGTTTTTGAGTTTTTTCGTTTTTTGATCGGAACCGCTAAAATTTTGGACTGTTAGCTATCGTCCTGTGTTTGAGGACTCCGATTGAAAATCTAATTGCATATTATGTGTCCTGGTACCATTTCAAGCCACTCATGAAAATTTCATCGAATTCCGGTACGTTTCAGAATTTCACAGTTCCGGGGCGTATCCGGGTTTTGACCGAGCGAGAAGTCATTGGGAGAGTTGACTCGGTCAAAGTGGGCCCATGACTTGGTCAACCCTTTTTGTTTTTTTGTGTGGTTGGGTTGACCTAAGTCAAAACTCACTTAAACCTAATTAATCAAGCCTTAATCCTAGTTAACCCTAATTAAAGTTGTGTTGACTTATTTAAGTGAGCAAGAAAGTTGCCCCCCACTATTCATCATCTTCTCCATTGGTTTTTCTCTCTCCCCCTCTCTCTTTTTCTTGATTTTAAGCCACCTAGAGTGCTTGAAACTCAAAACTCAAAGAATAGAAAGGTTAGATCTCATCCCGATCTATCTATGGGTGGTCTCGGATTCGAGTTCCGGTGTGTTTAGCTCCTCCTCACACCCTCTTTTCTCCTCTGATTTCAGCCCCATTGAAGGTTGAAAGAGACCTTGGTGGTGGAGGGCTTTGGGGAGGCGTTTCGGTGCACGAAGAGCTCCCGGTTCCCTTCCCTTCCTTTCCTTTCCTTGGGTAAGGGTTCTTTCCTTCTTTTCCATGTTTAGATGCATGTTAAGGGGTGGGTTTGGGTGTGGAGGGTGGTCGGTGGCTGTTTGGGGCGGTTGGGGCGGATAGTGGCCATTGGTGGCCGGTGGGGGGTGGTAGGGTGGCTCGGACAGGGTGGTTGACTGTCTCGGGCAAGATGGCAGCACAGACAGCAGCACAGGCAGCAGGCAGAGTAGCTAGCAGGGCGCGCACGCGCGTGCGCGCGGGCGTACGCTAGGGTGGAGCTGGAGGGCGTGCGGGCGCGTGTGCTGGGCGCGGGTGTGCTGGGCGCTGGGCTGGGCGCTTGGTGCTGGGCGTGGGTGCTGGGCGCGGGTGCTGGGCGCTAAGCACTGGGGCACTGGGTGCTGGGCACCGTGCGGGAGCGTGCGCGCGGAGCGCTGCGCAAGGGCGCAGGCGTGCTGTGCGCGCGCGGTGAGGCGAAGGTGGCGCGCGAGGGGGGAGGCGCGGGCGCGGGGCGTGCGGTGTGCGCGCGGTGAGCGCTCGGGTGGAGCTGGAGGGCGTGCGGGGCGCGTGTGCTGGGCGCGGGTGTGCTGGACGCTGGGCGCTGGGTGCTGGGCGCTGGGCGTGGGTGCTGGGCGCGGGTGCTGGGCGCTGGGCACTGGGGCGCTGGGCGCTGGGCACCGTGCGGGAGCGTGCGCGCGGAGCGCTGCACAGAGGCGCAGGCGTGCTGTGCCCGCGCGGCGAGGCGAACGGTGGTGCGCGGGGGTACGCGCGCGGCGAGGCGAACGGTGGTGCGCGCGGGGTGCGCGCGGGGGCGAGGCGCTGGCGCGGGGAGTGCGGTGTGCGCGCGGGCTGCTGCGCTGGGGCACAGTGAGCGCGCGGTGCACCCGGGGAGCTCGGCGGCGTGTCCTGGCGTGTGGGCAGGGGCTCGGCAGGGCACCTGGGTGCGCGGGCTGGGGCGCGGCGGTGCATCCGGGGGCGGATGGCCGTGCGGGTGGTTGCCGGGGGTGCGGGAGTGAGTCGGGGTGCTCGGGCTAGCGTGCGTACGGGCCGTATGTACGTTGCCCGAGTGTTGGGTATTTTTAGTGTATTTTTGTGTATTTTTGTGGTATTTGTGTATTTTACTCACCAAGTGGATTACCCTGTCTTGCAGATCTTGACGGACGGTCGCGCGACGACCCGGTTATCGGTGAGTGGGACAATCCAACCCAGTTGGGAGGCGCTATATGCACTTGGGCGTATACCGTCCTCCCCTGGGGCACCATAGATTAATATTAACCTGTTTAATATGTAATCCATGCAAGCATGATTGATATGTAGTATGCATGCTACCCTAGACTGAGTATGTTAGGGACTTGCACCCTTAGGTTGTGTAAGAGCCATGCATCTTGTCACCTTGTTATCATGCTAGGAAAGCCTCGGCCTATGTATGCGTCCTATTAGTTTAATTTGTTAAATTAAATGCAACTGGTAATATTATAGCATGCCTTAGGGAATATTAAGGGGCCTTGCGAGGTCAACATCGAGACCCGGGCTAGGGTACTCCGTGTTCCTTGTTTGGTTGTCGGGATGTCCTATATCGGGACCTCATGGTGCCCTCCCAAGGTTTCTTTTCCCGTCTATATTAATGCATGTTCCCCGCATCTTGGTTATGCGCCCTAGAGGAATTATGATGAATTCAAGTCACTAGAGTTGTAGAGATGTGTTGTCAGCGGATCCGAGTGGATCATATGCGTATGGATAGGTTGTTCTGTTCCCTTCGTCGGATCCGTGTAGAGACTACCCCAGCGTTAGAAAGGCTGTCCCGTGGAGGGCTCCCATCAGTAGGCACCTCCTGATTTGGGACGGACTGTGCTGAATGTGGGAGTGGCCAAGCGGCCTACGGAGTGGAGGAGAGACTATCGGTGGACCAAGGGTGACCATCAGCCTAGTCAGTCCCAATATCCTATGTCACCTATTGAGGGGTGAGGGTGAGGGTGTATGGATGTGTATGGATGATTATCAGTCCCAATATCCTATGTCACCTATTGAGGGGTGAGGGTGAGGGTGTATGGATGTGTATGGATGTTTATCAGGCTAATAAGTCCCAATATTCTATGTCACCTATTGAGGGGTGAGGGTGAGGGGGTAGTGGTTCGGCAATGTAACGAACCACTGGATTTATGTTGTTTATGCCACTTTGAGGCTGGTTGCTGATTAAATTGTGGTTAATATATATTGTGATGCGTGGGTTGTGCTGTTCACTAAGCATGTGACTCACCCCTCGCATAATTATTTTCTCCAGTGATTACTGAGGCGGACTTGAAGGAGGAGCTCCCTGAGCGACTGCACCAGTAGCGGAGTAACGCTACGTCCCGCGAGTTTTTGAGGCCATCAGCATCCTTTTTATTGTATGTATATATTTCTGTGCTTGGGCACCCAGTTTGGATTGTGTTTGGATGTATTGTGTATATTTGGCTCTCACAGGACGTTTGATTATGTATCGAGTCTGTAGTATGTTTTTGGAGTACAGACTCAGTCTTTTAGCTTCCGCTATCTGTGTATATATCATGTCAGCCTTACTTTTATCTGTGTTGTCATTTTAGTTGCTGTTTAGAGTATTTTATTGATCTCCTGTATAGACTGCTGATATCATGTATACACCTTCCGCGTCCCGGGGACGGCCGCCCTGGGTCGTGACAAAAGTTGTATTCAAATACCATAATCATAGTATGCTCATGCAGACATATAATATATCAAAAGAATAAATATACAATAAGGCCACCAAGACATGCAATAATACATATACGACATTCTATCTAACATGACGCATGCAACATCATGAACACACAGTCCGTCTTCGCAGCACCTAGCTCGTGGGGCCTTTCACATGCATGGCCATGAAGACAAAGCAACGAAGACTTGAGTCCTACATTCTTGGACCACACAAACATTGTCACACTGATGGGTCACGCAGACAAGAATGCATGTGACGACAATCTAAGTTATCTTTGAAATTATGATAAGACAGAGCATGCGTGATCTTAACATACAAATTATATAATGATAAATATATCAACAAAAGCATGCTCACATTTTATATCGAAACTAGCAATTATATTTTGCAAAATAAAATGATCCTAGCATGAAATACATAATATACTTCTTTTGAAAGATACATATGAGACTCAAGTCAACTCACCTCGGTCCGACGACACGCAAACAAAGCTAATCGATACTATATCGAATCTACCGATCCTAAAATAGAATAACCTACCACAACATGTCCTAATTCAAACAATTTAAAACAAACCAGAAGTCGATAGATTCTAGTTTTCAAAAAAAAAAAAAAACAAACAGAAAGAGCGACGACTCGATGGGTCGCCCAGTACCCATCCGACAACTCACAATTGAGCCGTCCAGACACTGCCCAATGGCCCTCAAGGAGGCCATCCAAAACCCTTTCCGACGGTTCATAAGGGAGCCATTTGGAACCCAGACCACCCCCCCCCCCCCATTTTTTTTTTTGAAAATTTATTGCACCATCTCATACCCATACATATATACATTTGAAAACGTTTGCAAAAATAGATCCCAACTATGTATAACTAAACAACACCAAAAGCTTATTCGATTGATAAAAGTCTACAAAATAAATCGATAAAAAATATTATCTACATAAAAGATCCTCTAAAAACCAATACGAAAACATGGATCGAATCATATTATCAAAAATCCATATATACGCATATATAGAAACATCAAAAGCATATACAGAAATATCAAATCATATACAGAAACATAAAAAAAACACAGATACAAAAAGTGTACATGTTCTTACATAAATGAATATGTAAGAGTATAAAAAATATTGACAAAGTTACAAAAATACCTCTACCTTGTTTCCCTGCGCTCTTTCCTCCACTTGGCTATCCTTCACAATCTAGATTAATTACAAAAACTTTTTACAGCATATGCACATATGAATACATAAATACTGAAACATAAAAAATAAGTTATAGATGACATACATATATATCTACCTCCACCTGGCTCTCCTCCCCCTTCTCCTCCCTCTCCCTTATCCGTCTTGTCCTCCTCCTCCCCTTTTTCTTTGTCCTTGTCCTTCTTCTCCTCCTTTTATCCCTCTCCTCCTCCTTTTGTCCCTTCTCCTCCTCCACCCGCTTCTCCTCCTTCTTCACCTCCTTTTGTCCCTTCTTCCGCTTCTTCTTGATAGGTTACACAAAGGGTGTCCCTATCTTCTTGGAAGTTAGCCTCTTCCTCCTCCCCTTAACCCTTTTGATCATCGAAGATGGGCTCAGGTTCAGCTGTGTGCTCTTCCTCAGAGGGGCTAGGAGTTCCTTCTTTTTCTGAATCTTAGAGGTGGAGGTTTATCAAAGGGGCTAGGAGTTCCTCTTCCATGATCTTATCAACCACTCCCAATTCCTCTAATAGGTTTATCCTCCTATTAGACATTGGAGAGATTGGTTCGTTACGCGCCATTTGAAGATATACAATTTCTTTCTTCAAATTCTTGACCACAATATCATGGTCCACCTTCATACTCTCCATGTGCTTGTTGAAATGGAGTATTTCTATCCGGAGCTGGTTATTCTACTTCAACAACTCCTCATTGGTTTCCCCTCCCTTCTCCCTCTTGTCTTCTTCTTCTTCTCCTTCCTTTGTTCTGCCCCCTCCACAAGTTTCCTCTTGTCCTTTCCTTGCTTCTATTCCCTCTTCCATTCTTCTCTTCTAAATGGATTTCATCTTGAGGTGCTCGACAATCAACTTTGTTTCATGAGGCATGAAAAGGTGCTCCTCATCTTGGCCAATATTTAGTTTCGGGTCAACCTGAAAATACAATCAAGCTTTATAAAATAAAATAAACTTATAGAAATACTTCATTTAGTTACATAAACAAAATGTGACTTTCTAGAATATGAACAATGTAATTACAGAAATAAAATATATATAATAAGAGACATGATTAGGTGAGGCCACGCGGCAAGTGCGAACCGCGTATATACATCACTTATCGAGGTATATGCGTCGATAAAGAAGGCATATCAACTTATTGAAGCATGTTATATATGTGTCACATTTAACCTTCTGGTAACCGTTGGACCATTCTGGCAGTTTTTTGGTTTTTTTCGTTTTTCGGTCGGAACCGCTAAAATTTCAGGCTGTTAGCTATCGCCCTGAGATTGAAGGCTCCGATTGAAAATCTAACTACATATTATGTGTCCTGGTGCCATTCTAAGCCACTCATGAAAATTTCATCGAATTCCGGTAACGTCTCAGAATTTCGCAGTTCCGGGGCGTATCCGGGTTTTGACTGAGCGAGAAGTCATTGGGAGACTTTGACTTGGTCAATGTGGACCCTTGACTTGGTCAAATGATTTTGGATTTTAGTGTGGTTGGGTTGACTAGGGTCAAACCACACTTAAGCCTCCCTGAGCTAGCTTAAACCCTAATTAACCTAGCTTAACCTAATCTAAATGAGGTTTGACTTATTTAAAGAAAGAAAAAAGGTGCTCTTCACTATTCATTGTCTTCTCCAACTCTTTTTCTCTCTCCCCCTCTCTCTTTTTCAAGCTTTTTGAGCCACCTAGGGTGCCCAAACCTTAAAACCCAAAGCATAGAAAGGGTAGATCCGGTCCCGATCTACACCCCGGTGTTTTCGGAATCGAATTCCGGCGAGTCTTGCCCTTTCTCCCGCCCTCTCTTCTCCTCAGATCTGAGCCATTTCGGAGGTGGGAAGGGGTCTTGGTGGTGGAGACCCTTGGAGAGGCGTTTCGGTGCGCGGAGAGCAACCGAGCTTCCCTTCCTTCCCTTCGTAAGCTCTCTTTCCTTCTTTTTGTTTTTGACTTAGATGCTTGTTAGGAGGGTGGTTTTGAGGTTGGGTGGTGGTCGGCGGCTGTGGGTGGCTGTTGGTGGTGGTTGGGGGCGGTCGGAGGCCATTGGTGGCCGGTAGTTGGTGGTAGAGGTGCTCGGACAGGTTGGTGGTCTGTCCCGGGCAGGATGGCTGCGGGCGCAGCAGTCAGCGCATCAGGTGGCCGGGCGCGCGGGCGTGCGCTCGGGTGGCGCAGGGGGCGTGCTGGGCGCGCTGGGTAGGCGGGCATCGGGCAGCAGGCAAGCGGTACTCCGGGCCACTCGGCGATGCGCGCAGGCAGGCAGCGCGGGCAAACTGGCAGGCGCGCTGGGCGCGCGTTGCCGAGCGTGCACATGGGCGCTGGGTGAGGGTCCCGGGTGCTGGGCGCTGGGTCGCGGATGCTGGTGCTGGGTGTGCTAGGCGAGGGGGGCTGGGCGCTGGGCGCTGGGGCGCTGGGCGCTAAGCACCGTGCAAGGGCATGCGCGCGGGGCGCTGGGTAAGGCGCAAGCTTGCGCGCGGAGAGGTGAGCAGTGGGTGCGAGCGGGCGGGGTGCGCGTGCGGGGAGCTGCGCTGGGGCGCAGTGCGTGCGGGTGCCCCAGTGCGGGGCTGGTCGGCGGATGGTGCGAGCCGGTGGTGCGCGCGGGGTGCGCGCGGAGCGAGGCGAGGGCAGCGGAAGTGCGCGCGGGGTGCGCGCGGGGCGAGGCGCTGGGCACGGGGCGTGTGGTGTGCGCGCGGGCCAGCGCGGGGCGTGCGGTGTGCGCGCGGGCTGCTGCGATGGGGCGCAGGGGTCTCGCGGTGCACTCAGGTGGCTCGGCAGCATGTCCAGGCGTGCGGGCAGGGGCCCGGCGGTGCGCCTGGGTGCGCGGGCTGAGGCGCGACGGTGCATCCGGGGCGGGTGGCCGTGCGGGTGGTTGCGAGGGTTCGGGAGTGAGTCGGGGTGCTCGGGCTAGCGTGCGTACGGGCCGTATGTACGTTTGCCCGAGTGTTGGGTATTTTTAGAGTATTTTTAGAGTATTTTGTGGTATTCTTGTGTATTTTACTCACCTAGTTGGTTACCCTGTCTTGCAGATCTTGACGGACGGTCGCGCGACGACCCGGTTACCGGTGAGTGGGACAATCCAACCCAGTAGGGAGGCGTTATATGCACTTGGGCATGTACCGTCTTCCCCTGGGGCACCATGGATTTATATTAACTGTTATAATGTGTAATCCATGCAAACAGGATAATGTGTAGTATGCATGCCACCCTAGACTTTGTATGCTAGGGACTTGTACCCTTAGGATATGTGTAAGAGCCATGCACCCTGTTCCCGTGCTAGGAAGCCTCGGCCTATGCATGCGTCCTATTAGTTTGATTATTAAATTAAATGTTAGCTTGGGCGCGAGCTGGGCGTCGTCTGCGCGCGTGCGAGCGCAGGCGCACGCGCAGTCGGGTGCTGGCGGGCGCGTGCGCGCCGGTGCGCGCGGGTGCACGCCGGTGCAGGCGCGAGCGGGGGTGCGAGCGGGGGTGCGCGCGGGAGTATGCGCAGGTTCGCGCGGGCGTGCGCGCGCGTGGGCAGGGCACCTGGGCACTGCGCCTGGGTGCGGGGCAGGGCGCCTGGGTATGCGCCTAGGCGCGGAGCTGGGGACCAGTGCGTGCGCGTGCTGGGGCGTGCGCGCAGTGCGCGCGGGGGCGCGCTGGGCTGAACGCACGGTGCGCGCGGGACGCGCGCGAGCGTGCGCGTGCGTGCGGCAGTGCGTCGGGGCGCGCGGGCAGGCGCGCGGCAGTGCGCCGATGGTGCGGTGCGTGCGTGCGCATTCGTGCGTGCGCGTGCGGGTGGCCGTGCGTGCGGCTGCCCGGGGGTTCGGGAATGAGTTGGGGTGCTCGGGCTCGCGTGCGTACGGGCCGTATGTACGTTTGCCCGAGTATTGTGTATTTTTAGTGTATTTTTGGGGTATTTGTGTATTTTACTCACCGAGTTGATTACCCTGTCTTGCAGATCTTGACGGACGGTCGCGCGACGACCCGGTTATCGGTGAGTGGGACAACCCAACCCAGTTGGGAGGCGCTATATGCACTTGGGCGTATACCGTCCTCCCCTGGGGCACCATAGTTAATATTAACTGATTAATATGTAATTTGTGCAAGCATGATTAGTGTGTAGAATGCATGCCACCCTAGACTTGTATGTTAGGGACTTGCACCCATAGGATATGTGTAAGAGCCGTGCATCCTGTCACCCTGTTCACATGATAGGAAGCCTCGATCTATGCATGTGTCCTACTAGTTTGATTTATTAATTAAATGCAAACTTATGATATTTTAGTATGTCTTGGGGGAATATTAAGGGGGCCTTGCGAGGTCAACATTGAGACCCGAGCTAGGGTACTCTGTGTTCCTTGTTTGGTTGGCGGGATGTCCTATATCGGGACCTCAGGTTGCCCTCCTAAGGTTTCTTTTCCTCATTATTATCTTATGTATTCCCCGCATCTTGGTTATGCGCGCTGGAGGAATTCTGAAGAATTCAAGACATTAGAGTTGTAGAGATGTGTTGTCAGCGGATCCGAGTGGATCATATGCGATGGATAGGCTGTTCTGTTCCCTTCGTTGGATCCGTGTAGAGACTGCCTCAGCGTTAGAAAGGCTGTCCCGTGCAGGGGCTCCCATCAGTAGGCACCTCCTGATTTGGTAGACGGACTGTGCTGAATGTGGGAGTGGCCAAACGGCCTACGGAGTGGGGAGAGACTATCGGTGGACCAAGGGTGACCAACAGCCTAGTCAGTCCCAAGAGCCTATGTCACCTATTGAGGGGTGAGGGTGAGGGTGTGGTGGGCCGGCGATGTGGCGACCCACAGGATTGTGTAAGGATGATTATCAGCCTTGTAAGTCCCAATATCCTTTGTCACCTATTGAGGGGTGATGGTGAGGGTGTAGTGGGTTGGCGATAGTGACCCGCTAGATTTGTGTAGTTAGTCCCAATATCCTATGTCACCTATTGAGGGGTGAGGGTGAGGGTGTAGTGGGTTGGCGATAGCGACCCACTGGATTGTATAGCTGTTGCCATTTTGTGGCTTTTAATAATGGGATTGTGGATTATTAAGATCTGGTGGTTAATATAATTGTGATGCATGGGTTGTGCTGTTCACTGAGCGTGTGGCTCACCCCTCGCATAATATTATTTCTCCAGAGTCATCTGAGTCGGATTTGAAGGAAGAGCTCCCGAGGGACTTCATCAGTAGCGGAGTAGCGCCACGTCCCGCGAGTATTAGAGGCTATCAGCATCCCTTGTGATTGTATGTATTATATTCCGTGCTTGGGCACGCGTTTGTATTGTATTTGGATGTCCTCATATATATTGGCTCTCACAGGACAGTTGATTATGTATCGAGTCTGTAATATGTTTTTGGATTACAGATTCAGTCTTTTAGCTTCCGCTTTTGGTGTATATATCATGTCAGCCCTGCTTTGTTGTCTGTGTTATCATTTTAGCTGTTGTGTGAGTATGTTATTGAACTCCTGTTAAACTGATATCATATATACACTTGCCGCGTGCCGGGGACGCCCGGGGCGTGACATTAAGTCCCAATATCCTATGTCACCTGTTGAGGGGTGAGGGTGAGGGTGAGGGTGCAGTGGGTTGGCGATAGCGACCCACTGGTTTGTGAAGTCCCAACATCCTTTGTCACCTATTGAGGGGTGAGGGTGAGGGTGTGGTGGGTTGGCGATAGCGACCCACCGGATTTGTGCAGTTCCTACCATTTTGTGGCTTGTATAATGGCGATTGTGGATTATTAATGTCTGGTGGTGGTTAATATAAGCTGTGATGCATGGGTTGTGCTGTTCACTTCACTGAGCGTGTGGCTCACCCCTCGCATAATATTTTCTCCAGAGTCATCTGAGTCGGATCCAGAGGAGGAGCTCCCCGAGGGACTTCATCAGTAGCGGAGTAGCGCCACGTCCCGCGAGTTTCAGAGGCTATCAGCATCCCTTGTGATTGTATGTATTTATTCCGTGCTTGGGCACGCGTCTGTGTATTGTATTTGGATGTCATTGTATATATTGGCTCTCACAGGACAGTTGATTATGTATCGAGCCTGTAATATGTTTTTGGATTACAGATTCAGTCTTTTAGCTTCTGCAATTGGTGTATATATCATGTCAGCCCTGCTTTTGTTGTTGTGTTGTTATTTTAGCTGTTGTGTGAGCATGTTATTGAACTCCTGTTACTGATATCATATATACACTTGCCGCGTCCCGGGGTCGGCCGGCCCTGGGGCGTGACAAAGCATATACCTCATTGAAGCTTATCAAGGTATATGCTTTCTTTATCAATGCATATACCTGATAAGTAATGTATATACGTAGCGCATATCCTCACCTAATCATTTCACTATATAATAATTACAAATAGATATAGTTACATAACTAAATGACTCGTTATAGTAATGAATAAGGTATTTATAGAAACATAATATGAATTTACAAAAACGTAATGTATATGATAATTAAAGATATATATGGTAGAGTTACATAATTAAATGATCAGGTTACAGTAATGAACAAGGTAAGTACATAAATCAAGAAACGTATTACTATAATATTTTTATGAGAAGGTAAAATTTGTGTCATACGTTTGTTGATTTTTGTACTTACCTTGTTCAGTACTGTAACCTAGTCATTTAGTTATGTAGCTACTATATATATCTGTAATTATTATATACATTATGTTTCTATAAATAATTTGTCATTAATGTAACTAGTCATTTAGTTATGTAACTATATATATATGTAATTGTTATATATATTCTATTTTTGTAATTAACTTGTTCATATTCTGTAAAGTCACATTCTATTTATGTAAGTAAATGAAGTGTTTCTATCAGTTTATTTATCTTATAAAGTTTGATTGTATTTTCAAGTTAACCTGAAACTAAATGTTGGCTACGATGCGGCGCACCTTTTGAAGCCTCATGAAGCAAAGTTGATTGCCGAGCACCTCAAGATGAAATCCATTCATAGAAGAAGAATGCAAGAAGGAATAGAAGTGAGGAAGGGCAAGAGGAAACTTGTGGAGGGGGCAAAACGGAGGAAGGGGAAGAAGAAGAAAAGAGGGAGAAGGAAGTGGAAGCCAATGAGGAGCTGTTGAAGTAGAATAACCAATTCTGGATGGAAATACTTCATCTCAACAAGCACGTGGAGAGTATGAAGGTGGACCATGATACTATGGTCCAAAATTTAAAGAAAGAAATTCTCTCTTCAAATGGCGCGCAACAAACCAATCTCTCCAATGTCTAACAGAAGGATGGACCTGTCAGATGCATTAGGAGTGGTTGATAAAATAGTGGAAGACATTGAAGTGCCTTCCACCTCTAAGATTCAAAAGAAGGAACCCCTAGCCCCTTTGAGGAGGAGCACACAATAGAATCCAAACCCTTCTTCGATGGTCGAGAGCATTGAGTGGAGGAAGAAGAGACTAACTTCCAAGAAGATAAGGACACCCTTTGTGTTCCCTGTCAAGGAGAAGGGGTAGAAGGGGGAGGAAGAGGAGGAGAAGGGACAAAAGGAGTCGGAGGAAAATGATAAAAGAAGAGAACAAAGAAAAGGAGGAGGATAAGGATAAGAAAAAAAAGGAGCACAAGGATGACAAGGGGGAGGAAGAGAAGGGGAGGGGGCAGGAGGAGAAAAGCCAGGTGGTAGAGATATATGTATGTCATCTATAACTTGTCTTTATGTTTTCATAATTATGTATGCATATGTGTATATGCTTTAAAATGTTCCTATAATTAATGTAGATTGTGAAGCATAGCCAAGTGGACAAAAGATGTAAGAAAAAAAAGTTGAGGTATTTCTATAACTTTGTCAATGTTTTTTGTACATTAACATGCTCATTTCTACAAGAATATGTACACTTTCTGTATCTGTGTTTTGTTTTGATGTTTCTATATGCTCGGATCCAAATACAAAACTGAAATTCCTCTCAATAACTAAAATCGGGAAAAATGTGAATCATTCTGTTGTTTAATAAAAATAAAATAAAAAAACTCCTTTCAATAACGAATGAATTGAATTGGGTTTTTTAAAAAGAAAGAACAATGATATCAATGTACATCGTAACCACCTCCTACATTGAAGGAAAGGGATCAATTATCAAATAAATAAAAAAAACAACTAAGAATAAATAGGAAATTACATGTGTGTCACTTCATGAAGTTTGTGATTGGATCTATAAATTGGGGTAAAAAAAATTATTATTATTATTATTATTATTATTATTATTCTATGTGTCTAGAGCATGATCAAACCACAGTAGACATCCACCGACAAGCACTTGATAGAGAGGTCTACTGGGCCAACTAGAATAGTAGGACTAATCCACTAGAAATTCAGCCTGTGAACTGAAACTATCTAGGACTGAGCCATCATGGCCTATGAAATCTGGGCCCAAAGCCCAACATCACTTAGCCCATTTGGCGGTTTTTACTATTTTGTTTCAGAAAAATGTTAGACTCGGTCATTTTTATAATCTAAAACTCAGACCACACATGTTTTTATTTTAAAAAAAATAGTAAATATTATTTAATAAATTATATGTTTTGACAAAAAATTTATCATTCCATTTCAAGTTGCATGAATCTATTTTTAATAAGTGTAAAAATTTTTTAACAAAGTAAATATATCATCTAACAATGTATATGCTTCACCGAATTTTTGATAAGTAATATATAGGATCGTAAAAAAAAAAAAAAGAGTGTAATAACACATTTTTTTTCAACTTCTGCTGCACTTAACGAGGCTTGATACTACCTCCCAAGAGAGAAGTGTCACGCTGCCAAAGCCTACCGATAGAGGTTTGTTTTTACTTTTTACTTTTGCTATGATCGGAGTTTGATAGATTCCTTCTCTGCGGTGACCGTGATGGTGATCGGATCTCTCGAATTTTCATATGAGGATGATGTAATGTTGTTTTTATTTGGACATTTGTTCTAATTATAATACAATTAGATTATAATACAATTGGGACACTGGTCTGCCTTCAAAAAAAAAAAAACTTTGTATGTGGCAGCTCTAAAAAAATTATTTTGATATATATTTTACAGTGTTATTGTACGGGTAAAAAATCAGGCCCACAAATTATGCTTCATGTGCCGATGGCCCTTGATCTGATTAGAAAGGGCCCACGATCCAGATGATTCACTACATGTGGATCCAGCCGGTCGAACCCTCTATACCCGACGATCGAGCATCAATCCAAGTCAATATATTCATAATTCAATTTTTAAATTAAGGATCATCAATTATTGATTTTCTAAATCTACACAGATATATTAAATCATCATGTAACTGATTATCTGAGATCACAACAATATATCATAGATTTAGAATTAATCATCAATTGATTCACAAAATCCCAACAAATTATGTATATAATGGCTGCAGATTTTGTAAATCACTCAAATAACACAAAACCAATTCCCTAAAATCTAGGATCATCTCCCATCTGTCCGATGGAAGGAGCATCCATAGAGGATTCTAGGGTTTCATTTGAATACTATAAATAAGAAACCACTTCTCTCTATTGAGTTATGTAAAATTCTTTTTGCAACAACCCTAAATTGTGTACTAACTGACTTGAGCATCGGAGAGTCTTCCGCAGGTCACTCCAACCCTGTTTTTGAAGACGCTCAAGGAGTAGAATCGCCGGCAACGCAGTGGAAGCTGTTGGGATAAGCGGAGCAGACGGATTTTGACGACCCGAACCTGGACCATCATTTTCTGCCCCTCCAGTTGTTATCCACAATTTTTTTTAAAGCCCCAATTCCAGTATAAAATGCGTCGATAGAAAATCATCATAGCATATACACACATTAACGAGATATGTATTACAATAGACATTTTTCATATTTTATATAAATACATACATGCAATTCATTGAAGGGAAAATGACAAAAAAAATCTCTTAAAAGTTAGAAATACCCAAATCAGCCACATTTTAAAATTATACCTAAAAAAATCTCATTTCCCAATTTTGGAAATGCAAAAGACTAATCTACCCTTATATAATTAGATCCCTAACATCCCCTCTTATCCTTGGTAGGTTACTCCATACCAAAAATATATATTTCCAACAAAACAATAATTTCTCTCTATATGAACCAAATCAATCCCTTTAGATGTTATGTTATTATATGTCATATTATGTGTTTCTTATATATATATCTTATATAATGTTGTTTATTATTTTTCATTATGTATAATCATAATATGTAATTTAAATCTATGTTGTGCCTCAATGCAGCAGATGATACTTTAATATTCTAAATCCTTATTACATTTTTTTTTTTGCTTGGCTATCAACATATTTTAATAGCATTATTAGTACATATATAATTTTTTAGAGAAGCATCAACATTTAATGAAGTTCATCATAAAAAATTTAAATCATATTACATGAGAATGTGTGAAACACATTTAACAAAATTAAGAGGATAAAATATTTTAACAAAATTAAGAGATATGAAATGCGTTAAGAATCAAATTACATAAGTGTAGATTAGTCTTTTGTGTTTCTAAAATTATGAAATAATATTTTATTAGGTATAATTTTGAAAAGTGAGTGATTTGGGTATTTCTAACTTTTAACAAACTTTTTTAGTCATTTTCCCTTCATTGAAATATATGTTTAATTTTTTTGGGGGGAATTAATTAGAGATATCTGGGGACACCTCTGTAATAACCTTAGGTCCCTTGACTTTTTCTTGTTTTCTTTAGGTCCCTAAGTTAATGGTGATATTTTGTTTAGGTCCTAAACATCCAACTTTTATCAAACTTCCATCCATTCTAATTTTTTCTTCCTCTTTTACCTCTAAGTAAGCATCATTTGCCTCTCTATCTCCCCCAACCTCTCTCTTTCTCCCCCAAACAACTCAACAAGTTGTGAGACCACATCCACCAGCCCCCCCATTGCGCCGATCTTGACCCCAACACCGATTGTGGCCCCCGACCTCTCCCGACTGTCTCCCGCGTCCCATCCGCGAGCCCAACCCCCTCTCGCGACCCCATTTGCGAGCCCAACCCCCTCTTGCGACCCCCATCCATGAGCCTAACCCTCTCTCGCGACCCATCTGCGAGCCTTACCCCCTCTCGTGACCCCGTCCGCGAGCACAACCCCTGCTCGCGACCCCGTCTGTGAGCTTACCCTTTTACAGGTATAACAGTACAAAATGAGCGTAACAATGTACGCAGTATAACACACAGAACTTGTTACATGTATAACAGTGTACACTTGTCACGCCCCAGGGCGGCAGTCCTCGAGACGTGGCAGGTATAAATAATATCAGCAGTCTATACAGGAGATCAATAAAATACTCTAAACAACATCGAAATGACAACACAGACAATAAGGTAGCTGACATAATATATACAAATAGCGGAAGCTCAACGACTGAGTCTGTAATTCAAAGACATATTACAGACCCGATACATAATCAACTGTCCTGTGAGAGCCAATATGTACAACGACATCAAAATACAAACGTGTGCCCAAGCACGGATAACAATACATACAATCAAGAAGGGGATGCTGATGGCCTCTCACTCGCAGAACGTGACACTGCTCCACTACTGCTGATGTGCCTCGGGGAGCTCCTCCTTCAGATCCGACTCAGATATCACTGGAAAAAAATATATGCGAGGGCTCTCAGTGAATTGCACAACCCATGCATCACAATTCATATTAACCTTATATAATTTATAGCCCCTAACACGGGAGCAACCACACATTCTAATGGGTCGTTTCATCGCCAACCCACCTCCCCCCTCACCCTCACCCTTTCCGGGGGGTGACATGGGCCTCTTGGGGCATACTAGACCGCTCTCCATCCCTGGTCCACCCGGTAGCCTCTCCCACCCTCGTGGCCTCCGCCTGGTATACTCCCACTATCAGTACAGTCCGACGCATCGGAGGTACCTACGGGCGGGAGCCCTCTGTCAGGTCAGCTAACGCCGGGGAGTTCCTACATCGGATCCAACCAAAAGGAGAAGACAGCCTACTCACACGGATACGATCCTCTTGGATCCGTCGACACCGATTGTAACTCTACTAATGTCATGAATTCTCAAGAATTCCTCCAGGGCGCATAACTAAGATGCGGGGAGACATATATTATAACAACAAGGTTATAATATTCTCTAAGACATGCTTGTAACTATATGCTCTCATTTGATTTAATTAAATTAAACTAGATGGGAACATGCATAGTTCGGGGCTTTCCAATTAAACGACAAGGTGACTAAACATGCATTGGCCGCTATACATGATATAAGGGTGCGTATCTAGTATGCCCCAAGAGCCCAGCACCCAGCACCCGCGACCAGCGCCCAGCACCCGCGACCATCGCCCAGCGTCCAGCGCCCAGCGCCCGCGACCATCGCCCAGCACCCGTGACCATCGCCCAGCGTCCAGCGCCCAAGGTACCCCCAATCCCCGTGGTGATTCCGGCGGTGAGAGTTCAAGATCGCCAGGAGATGGAGGTGGAGCTGGAGGTTGCAGCGCAAGCATCGAGAGTGGTTGTTCGAATTGAGGAGGCCGGGTTGTAGCCGTCCTAGCAGAAGGTTCCCATCCGTAGGTACCACTGATGAAGTTGGAGGGGTACTGATCATGGGAGTGTACCAGGTATAGGCTACCCGGAAGAAGATTAATGAATGATGTCGCGGGCGTGGAACCGTTCTCCCTTTCGTCGGATCCGTGTAGGAACTCCTCAGCGTTAGAGAGGCCTTCCTGACAGAGGGCTCCCATCAGTAGGCACCTCCTGATTTGGGTTCGGACTGTGCTGAATTGTGGGAGTGGACCAGGCAGCCTACGGTGTGGAGGAGAGGCTACCGGTGGACAAGAGGTGTAGAACAGTCTAAGTCTCTTCCCAAAGTCCCAAGATGTCTCCTTTCAGGAGTGAGGGTGTGGATGAGGCGAAGACGCGTCACCTCGTGACCCAATTGTTGTTCGACCGTTCCCATGGATGTTGGGTCCAGTCTTGTGATGAATGTTGAAGGATATCGGTGGGTGATTGTCTAGATGTAGATGATCCAGTGGGGTTGGTGGTGTTCTTTAAGGGTGATGTCTTCTTCTAGTGTTTCTTCTGGATTAAGGGACTTTGCGAGGACAGCGTTGAGACCCGGGCTAGGGTACTCCGTGTTCCTTGTTTGGTTGTCGGGGTATCCTATATCGGGATCTCATGGTGCCCTCCCAGGGTTTCTTTTCCCGGTCAAGGAATACCTTAGAAGCATCACACGAATGGTGGAATAAGTGCAAGTTTTGGTTGGAGTTTCTTCCCCGTGTATCGGTGTCGCTGGTAACCATGGGTTCGCGTGCGGTGCCGGTGTAAAGTGTTGAGGATGTGGTGTATTGTTCATTAAGAGTGATGTCTTCCTCTAGTGTTCCTTTTCTGGTTTAAGCGGCCGTGTGAGGTCAGCATTGAGACCCAGGCTAGGGTACTTCGTGTTCCTTGTTTGGTTGTCGGGGTATCCTATATCGGGACCTCATGCTGCTCTCCCGAGGTTTCTTTTCCCAGTCAAGGAGTACCTTGGAAGCATCAGCTGATGGTGGATTAAGTGCGGGTTTGGTTGGAGCGGATGGTTTTTATGGGCCACGTGATTTCCTGCAAGGGCATATCTGTGGACCCGGTCAAGTTGCTCGCTGTGTCAATTGGCGTCGACCGTCGAACCCTGCAGAGATTCGGAGCTTCCTGGGCTTGGCGGGTTGTTGCGGGAGGTCTGTCGAGGGTTTCTCGAAGATAGCTGTACCTCCTAACCGCCTCGCTTGGAAGGATGTCCGGTTCGAACGGTCCCCGTCTTGCGAGGAGAGCTTCCTGGAGTTTAAGCGAAGGCTCACCTCAGCGCCAGTTCTTACCCTTCCGTCTGGGAGGGGTGGGTTCACAGTGTGCTCCGAGGCATCGCGGTTGGCTGAGGCGTTGCGTCCACGATCCTGCTCACGTCATCCCGTTCGAGCCGCTCGTCTTCGAGCCGGGCTTGTCTTTCGTCGAGCAGCCGATTGATGATCATGGACCGCCGCGAGAAAGGGCTCCGCACCAAGACCGTCCGGGTGGTCAAGGTGCGATGGCAGCACCGTTCGGTTGCCGGGGGGGGCCTTGAGAGCTCGAGGATGCCTTGCGTGACGCGTATCCGCATCTCTTCCCTTCCTAGATGTTTTTGCATTATTTTGAGGACAAAATTTCCTAAGGGGGGAAGAATGTTATATATGTGTCACTTTTAACCTTCTGGTAACTGTTGGACCATTCTGGCAGTTTTTCGATTTTTTTCATTTTTCGGTCGGAACCGCTAAAATTTCAGGCTGTTAGGTATCGCCCTGGGATGGAGGGCTCCGATTGAAAATCTAACTGCATATTATGTGTCCTGGTACCATTCCAAGCCGCTCACGAAAATTTCATCGAATTCCGATACGTTTCAGAATTTCGCAGTTCCGTGGCGTATCCGGGTTTTGACCGAGCGAGAAGTCATTGGGAGAGTTGTCTCGGTCAAAGTGGGCCCATGACTTGGTCAACCCTTTTTGTCTTTTTGTGTGGTTGGGTTGACCCAAGTCAAACCCCACTTAAAGCCTCTCTTAGCCTAATTAATCTTGATTAACCCTAATTAAGAGAGGTTTGACTTATTTAAGTGGGTAGCAAAAGTGGCCTAGCACTATTCATCATCTTCCCAAATGCATTTTCTCTCTCCCCCTCTCTATTTTTCTAAGTTTTGAGCCACCTAGAGGGCTTAGAACTTAAAACCCAAAGCATAGAAAGGATCGATCCGGTCCCGATCTACTCCCCGGTGTTTTCGGATTCGAATTCCGAGGAGTTTTGCCTCTTCTCCCCCTCCCTTCTCCTCAGATCTGAGCCCTTTCGGAGGTGGAGGAGGTCTTGGTGGTGGAGAGCTTTGGGGAAGCGTTTCGGTGCGCGGAGAGCAACCGAACTCCCCTTCCCATCTCTTCCTTTCCTTGGGTAAGGTTTCTTTCCTTCCTTTCTTGCTTAGATGCTTGTTTAGGAGGTGTTTTTGAGTGGGGGTGGCTGTGGGTGCCTGTTGGTGACCGTTGGAGGCGGTTGGAGGCTGTTGGTGGCCGTCGGAGTGGTGGTTGGCCGGCTCGGGCAGGATGGCAGGCTGTCCCGGGTAGGCTGGCAGCACAGGCAGCAGGCAGCGCAGCAGGTGGCTGGGCGCGCGCGCGCGTGCACGCGGGCGTGTGCGCGGGCGTGCGCTCAGGTGGGCGCTAGGCGCTGGGCGCTGGGCGCGGGTGCTGGGCGCTGGGCGCGCGGAGTGGTCGCGCAGGTGCGCGCGGGTGTTGGCGCGAGCGGGTGCGTGCGGGCCCGCGCGGGCGTGCGCGCGAGCGTTGCGCGCGCGCGGGCAGGGCACCTGGGCACTGCGCCTGGGTGCGGGGCAGGGCACCTGGGCACTGTGCCTGGGTGCGGGGCAGGGCGCCTGGGCATGCGCCTGGGCGCGGAGCTGGGGACCAGTGCGTACGCGTGCTGGGGCGTGCGCGCAGTGCGCGCGGGGGCGCGCTGGGCTGGACGCGCGGTGCGTGCGGGCGCGCGTGAGCGTGCGCGTGCGTGCGGCAGTGCGTCGGGGCGCGCGGGCAGGCGCGCGGCAGTGCGCCGATGGTGCCGGGGTGTGTGCGCGCGTGCGCATTCGTGCGTGTGCGTGCGGGTGGCCGTGCGTACGGTTGCCCGGGGGTTCGGGAGTGAGTCGGGGTGCTCGGGCTCGCGTGCGTACAGGCCGGATGTACGCTTGTCCGGGTGATGTGTATTTTAATGTATTTTTGGATTTATTTGTGTATTTTACTCACCTAGTTGATTACCCTTTCTTGCAGATCTTGACGGACGATCGCGCGACGACCGACTATCTGTGAGTGGGACAATCCAACCCAGTAGGGAGGCGTTACATGCACTTGGGCGTGTACCGTCCTCCCCTGGGGCACCATAGTAAATATTAACCTGTTTAATATGAAAACTATGTAAGCATGATAATCTGTAGTATGCATGCCACCCTAGATTTGTATGCTAGGGACTTATACCCTGAGGACCCGTATAAGAACCATGCACCCTGTTATCATGTTTTCCATGCTAGGAAAGCCCCGACCGATGCATGTTCCCATTTAGTTTAATTTATTTAAATAAATGCGAGCACGTGATTATTAGCCTGTCTTAGTGAATATTATAGGGGAGGGACCTTGCGAGGACAGCGGTGAGACCCGGGCTTGGGTACTCCGTGTTCATTGTTTGGTTGTGGGGATGTCCTATATCGGGACCTCACGCTACCCTCCCAAGGATTCTTTCCCCGTTAATATTCCAACCTAGTTATTATTATTATACATGTTCCCCGCATCTTGGTTATGCGCCCTGGAGGAATTCTGAGGAATTCATGACATCCGTAGAGTCTCCCCTCTCTGGATTAAAGGGCCTTGCGAAGTCAGCGTTGAGACCCGGGCTAGGGTACTCCGTGTTCCTTGTTTGGTTGTCGGGATATCCTATATCGGGACCTCATGGTGCCCTCCCAAGGTTTCTTTTTTTTCAATTAGAGGATGTCGCGGATCCGAGTGGATCATATGCGTATGGATAGGCTGTTCTGTTTCCCTTCGTTGGATCCGTGTAGAGACTGCCCCAGCGTTAGAAAGGCCGTCCCTTCCGAGGGCTCCCATCAGTAGGTGCCTCCCGATATTTGTGACGGACTGTGCTGAAGTGTGGGTGAAGGCCAAGCGGCCTACGGAGTGGAGGAGAGACTATCGGTGGACCAAGGGTGACCAACAGCCTAGTCAGTCCCAATATCCTATGTCACCCATTGAGGGGTGAGGGTGAGGGTGTAGTAGGTTGGCGATGTAGCGACCCACTGGATTATTAGTCCCAATATCCTATGTCACCTATTGAGGGGTGAGGGTGAGGGTGTATGATGTGTATGATTGTGTATGGATGATTATTAGTCCCAATATCCTATGTCACCTATTGAGAGGTGAGGGTGAGGGTGTAGTGGGTTGGCGATGAGCGACCCACTGGTTTGTATAGTTGTTGCCATTTTGTGGCTTTTAATAATGAGATTGTGGATTAATAATATCTGGTGGTTAATATAGCTGTGATGCATGGGTTGTGCTGTTCACTAAGCGTGTGGCTCACCCCTCGCATAATATTTTCTCCAGTGTCATCTGAGTCGGATCTGGAGGAAGAGCTCCCCGAGGGACTTCATCAGTAGCGGAGTAACGCAACGTCCCGCGAGTATCAGAGGCTATCAGCATCCCTTGTGATTGTATGTATTATATTCCGTGCTTGGGCACGCGTTTGTATTGTATTTGGATGTCTTTGTATATATTGGCTCTCACAGGACAGTTGATTATGTATCGAGTCTGTAATATGTTTTGGATTACAGATTCAGTCTTTTAGCTTCCGCAATTGGTGTATATATCATGTCAGCCCTGCTTTTGTTGTTGTGTTGTCATTTTAGCTGTTGTGTGAGTATATTATTGAACTCCTGTTACTGGTATCATATATACACTTGCCGCGTCCCGGGGTCGGCCGGCCCTGGGGCGTGACACCTTACCCGGATGGTAAGCGATGTCACAATCATAGTCCGTCAGGAACTCAACCCAACGTCTCTGACGCATGTTGAGCTCCGGTTGGGACTGCAAATATGTCAAGCTCTTATGATCGGTAAAGAGCTCGAACTCCTCTCCATAGAGGTAATGCCTCCACATCTTCAGTGCAAAGATGATCGCTGCCAACTCAAGGTCGTGGGTGGGGTAATTCTGCTCATGGGGCTTCAACTGACGCGACGCGTAAGCCACAACCTTACCGTGCTGCATCAGGACGCAACCCACACCCAACTGCAATGCATCAGTGTAAACTGCGAACCCACCACTCCCAGATGGAAGGGTAAGAACTGGCGCTGAGGTGAGCCTTCGCTTCAACTCCTGGAAGCTCTCCTCGCAGGACGGGGACCACTCGAACCGGACATCCTTCCGAGTGAGGCGGGTAAGAGGAACGGCTATCTTCGAGAAACCCTCGACAAACCTCCTGTAATAACCCGCCAAGCCCAAGAAGCTCCGAATCTCTGTGGGGTTCGACGGTCGACGCCAATTCGACACGGCGAGCGTCTTCTCCGGGTCCACAGATATGCCCTCACCGGAAATCACATGGCCCAGAAAGGCCATACGCTCCAACCAGAACTCGCACTTGCTGAACTTGGCGAACAACTGATGTTTGGCCAAAGTCTCCAAGACAGTGCGAAGATGGTGAGCGTGCTCCTCAAGACTCCTCGAGTACACCAATATGTCATCGATGAATACTACCACAAAGGAGTCGAGGAAGGGCCGAAACACCCGTTCATCAGATCCATGAAGGCCGCCGGCGCGTTCGTCAACCCGAATGGCAGTACTCTGAACTCGTAGTGCCCATACCGGGTACGAAAGGCCGTCTTCGGAATGTCTGACTCCCGGATCTTCAGCTGGTAGTAGCCCGAGCGGAGATCGATCTTGGAAAAGACACGCGCTCCCTGGAGCTGGTCAAACAGATCGTCGATCCGCGGCAAGGGGTACTTGTTCTTCACTGTCCGCTTGTTCAACTGCCTGTAATCAATACACAGCCGCAGCGAACCGTCCTTCTTCCGGACGAACAGGACAGGGGCTCCCCACGGAGAAACACTCGGACGTGCGAAGCCCTTCTCCAGCAACTCCTCCAACTGCTCCTTGAGCACCCTCAGCTCTGCAGGGGCCATCCGGTACGGAGCTCTCAAAATCGGCTCGGTCCCCGGAATCAGATTGATCTCAAACTCGATCGCGCGATCCGGCGGTAATCCCGGAAGATCATCGGGGAAAACCTCGGGATACTCTGCCACGACCGGAGTCTGACTGATATCTGCCTGCAGCGGTGCATCCTCCTGAGCAATATACGCTAGAAAGCCCTCGCATCCTCCCTGAAGGAGTCTCCACGCCTGCATGGACGACACGAACCCCAAAGGGGCTACGTCACGATCGCCCACGAACTGGAAGGACCTCCGACCCGGAAGGTGGAAAGACACCGACTTGGCAAAACAGTCGATGCTGGCGTGACTAGCTGCAAGCCAATCCATTCCTAGGATGGCATCAAAGTCCGTCATCGCGAGCTCCACCAACTCCACCGGAAACTCATGCTCCGCAACCACCACCGAACACCCTTGGTACACAGAACGAAGGAGAATCTGGTCTCCCACGGGCAATGATATCTCCAGGATAGCATCCAAAGGGGCGGACGCCACGCCCGTCCGTCTCGCGAAAGCGGGAGACATGAACGAGTGTGTGGCTCCGGAATCAAACAATACATAAGCAGGGAGCTGGGAGATCTGAACAATACCTCTGACCACGCTGGCTGATGCCTGAGCCTCCTCTGTCGAAAGCGCTGCCACTCGGCCCTGAACAAACTACGGCTGAGGAGCAAGGGCACGCCTCGCCGGCTGCGCTGGCTGCCTCCTCTGGTCAGCACGTCCACCCTGTGGCTGCTGCTGCTGACGTTGAGGCTGCTGCTGCGGCTGGCGCTGAGCCTGCTGCTGCTGCTGGCGCTGCTGTTGGAACGGCTACTGCTGCAACTGTTGCTGCTGTGGAGGCATCACGCGGGGTCGGCCAGCATCAGGGCAATTATACAAGATATGCCCGACACGCTGACAGTGATAACAGCGCCGCGTCTCTGGTCGCCTCGCCTGGACTGGCACTGCTGCGATGGGTGCTGGACCTCGCACTGGCACCACATCTGCTGGAGGAGAGGCAGCTGCTGACCGATCAAAGCGGGGCCTCTTCTTCTTGCGCTGTCCCTGGTCCTGGCTCCTGGGTGGCCTCTGGTCTGCCGAAGGGGTCGAAGCCCTCACGAGGATCCCGAGGTCTCGCTCGACTGTCTTCGCTCGAGACACCAAGTCGGAGTACCTCGTGAATGCCTGGGAGGTAACATGCACCCGAATGGCGCTGCTGAGACCAAGCTCGAATCGACGGCACCTCGTCTCCTCGTCCATCACCAAAGCTGGAGCGAATCTGGACAGTCTTGTGAAGCGCGTGGAGTAGTCAGCGACAGACATAGTGCCCTGCGTCAGCTGCTCAAACTCCTGCATCACTATCTGGGGCGTCGAGAAAGGGAAGTACTCCTCCAAGAAATACCTCCGGAACCCCGTCCATGTAAGCTGCTCCACTCCCTCCGGGATGTCCACTGATCTAGTAGCCCACCAGTCGGCGGCGCTACCCTTCAGCATAAAAGTGGCCAGGGAGACTCGCTGGCGATCGGTGCAAAGCATGGTCGAGAAGATCGCATCCACCTCCATCAACCATCTCTCTGGAGCAAGGGGATCCACCGTCTGACCCTGGAACTCAGGAGGGTGGAGCTTCAGAAAGGCTGCGAGGCCACTCTGCTGCACCCGCGCTGCAGCCTCTCACCCCACCTCCCTCTCCTGGGGATCCTGAACTCTGACTGCCGGAACCACCACGGGGACTGGGGGTACATCGGGTACCACAGGTGGATCTGCCACCAAGGGGACCTGCGGAACTGCCTCGCGGGCCGCCCGCAGCTCCTGAATCTCCCGTGCCTGATCTGCCAACACTCTGGTCTGGGCCTCCAGTGCCCTGGTCTGCGTCTCCACCAAATCTGCTATCCGCGCAAACGCGCGCTCCCAGGCAGGAGGCTCCTGCGCCGATCCTGGCCTCACGGCTGAGGACTCTCCAATAGCATCCTCGCCTCTGGTAGGTCCGGAAACCTCCAAAGGTCGAGAGGGACCACGTCCGCGCCGTCCTCTGCGAGGAGGCATATCAGCAACCTAAGAAAACCAGACACTAGGATCAGAATACTCATATAGAAATCCTAGGACTCATCTCTACGAAAAAGAAGACAATTGGCTCTGACAGGACCAGGCTCTGATACCAACTTTTGTCACGCCCCAGGGCGGCCGTCCCCGGGACGCGGCAAGCGTATACATGATATCAGCAGTCAATACAGGAGATCAATAGCATACCATAAACAACAGCTAAAAAGACAACACAGACAACAAAGAGGCTGACATGATGTATACACAGATAGCGGAAGCTAAAAAGACTGAATCTGTAAATCAACAACACATTACAGACTCGATACATAATCAACTGTCCTGTGAGAGCCAATATACACACAAACATCCAAATACAATCCAAACTGGTGCCCAAGCACGGAAATATATACATACAATAAAAAGGATGCTGATGGCCTCAAAAACTCGCGGGACGTGGCGCTACTCCGCTACTGGTGCAGTCGCTCGGGGAGCTCCTCCTTCAAGTCCGCCTCGGTAATCACTGGAGAAAAATATTATGCGAGGGGTGAGCCACACGCTCAGTGAACAGCACAACCCATGCATCACAATTATATTAACCACAATTAATCGGTAAAAACCTCAAAGTGGCATAATCAACACAAATCCAGTGGTTCGTTACATCGCCGAACCACCACACCCTCACCCTCACCCTCACCCCTCAATAGGTGACAAAGGATATTGGGACTTAATAGGCTGATAATCATCCTTACACAATCCAGTGGGTCGCCACATCGCCGGCCCACCACACCCTCACCCTCACCCCTCAATAGGTGACATAGGATATTGGGACTGACTAGGCTGTTGGTCACCCTTGGTCCACCGTTAGTCTCTCCCCACTCCGTAGGCCGCTTGGCCACCCCCACATTCAGCACAGTCCGTCCCAAATCAGGAGGTGCCTACTGATGGGAGCCCCTTCACGGGATAGCCTTTCTAACGCTGAGGCAGTCTCTACACGGATCCAACGAAGGGAACAGAACAGTCTATCCATGCGCATATGATCCACTCGGATCCGCCGACAACACATCTCAACAACTCTAATGTCTTGATTTCTTCATAATTCCTCCAGCGCGCATAACCAAGATGCGGGGAATACATAAGATAATAATGAGGAAAAGAAACCTTGGGAGGGTAACCTGAGGTCCCGATATAGGACATCCAGCCAACCAAACAAGGAACACGGAGTACCCTAACCTGGGTCTCAATGTTTACCTCGCAAGGCCCCTTAATATTCCCTAAGGCATGCTAAAAATATCATAAGTCTGCATTTAATTTAATAAATCAAACTAATAGGACGCATGCATAGGTCGAGGCTTTCCTAGCATGATAACAAGGTGACAGGATGCACGGCTCTTACACATATCCTAAGGGTGCAAGTCCCTAACATACAAAGTCTAGGGTGGCATGCATTCTACACACTAATCATGCTTGCACAGATTACATATTAATCAGTTAATATTAACTATGTGCCCCAGGGGAGGACGGTATACGCCCAAGTGCATATAGCGCCTCCCAACTGGGTTGGGTTGTCCCACTCACCGATAACCGGGTCGTCGCGCGACCGTCCGTCAAGATCTGCAAGACAGGGTATCAACTTGGTGAGTAAAATACACAAATACCACAAAATACACTAAAAATACCCAACACTCGGACAAGCGTACATACGGCCTGTACGCACGCGAGTCCGAGCACCCCGATTCACTCCCGCACCCCCCCGGCAGCCGCTCGCACGGCCACCCGCCCCGGGCGCACAGCCGAGCCCCGACCCGCTCGCCCCGCGCACTGCCGAGCCCAGCCCGCACGCCCGGACACTCTGCCAAATCCCCCCAGGTGCACCGCGTGCCCACTGCGCCCCAACGCTGTCACGCCCCAGGGCGGCCGTCCCCGGGACGCGGCAAGTGTATATAAAATATCAGAATCTATACAGGAGGTCAATAATATATCATACACAAGCAACCAGAATGATACACAGACAACAAAGGGGCTGACATGATATATATACACCAAATGCGGAAGCAAAAGACTGAATCTGTAAATAAACATAGTACAGACTCGATACTCAATCATCTGTCCTATGAGAGCCAATATACACAAATACAACTGAATATATACAAACGTGTGCCAAGCACGGAAATAAAATACATACAGTCAAGAAGGGATGCTGATAGCCTCTGGCACTCGCGGAATGTAGCGCTGCTCCACTACTGAAGGAATCCCTCGGACGGCTCCATGATTGAATTTTAAGTTGTTATTAATTACCGCAAGTGCACGGATCATTACAGAAGTATAGATCTAGCAAATACGGGTCGATCCCACAGAGAATTGTTCAAATTAAATTATTAATTGATTTACCTAATCGAATTAGACAGGAAGATTGATGAAGGTTTATTTTTTTATTTTTATTTTAAAAAAACGAATATTAATATAAAAAGATAACTAGGGTTTTAGAATCCACCATGCAATACCAATTTAGGGGTTATATTCAAATGTGAAACTCCACCATATAACTCAATCAATATTGACGTTAGTCAAATACCAATCGGAAATTAAATATTTAAAATCATATTAATTATTTCATAAAATGATCTATCTCCCTTCCCTTTATAAAATCTACCAACTCAATATTCAACTTGTTAAGAAGAGCATAAAATATCAGAGAACCTAATCAAAGCATATTTTATCAAATCAAATACAAGAGATTTTTGAAGAAGGTAATAAGAAATTCACATGAAAGGTTTCAAAAGAGAATTGAAGGAGAGATTGATATTCAATAAAGCAAACAATATGGAGAATTCAGATCTAAATATAAAATCCTAAACTAGCATTGCATGGTTTCATCTTCAACCCTAGTTGAAGATTTAGCTACTAGAAAACATGATCAAACTAAATAAAAAATAAAAAATAAAAGACATCATATTATTGAAAAATTCTTGAAAATAAAAATACTAAAGTAATATTAAAATTCAGATCTAAATATATACAAACATCCAAAGATATGAGATGAAAAGAAAAACAAAAACAAAGCAAAACTCTTGAATCTTTCTTCTCCTTTGGTTGTCCCTTTGCCTCCTTCTTTGATTTTTTTTTGGCTTCATATGTGTTCCTTTTATAGCCTCCAGCCTTGAATCTTGACCATTGATTTGCAATGAATTGGATGGTTAAGATTGGCCATCAACCTTCCTCATATGAATATTTGACAATTTTAGCAGGTAAAATCTTTCATTCCCGTCATTAATTTTCTGCAGAATCTTCGGATGAATTTTTGACCCCTAATAAGGTGGAATTGCAAAATATTCATGAAACATTGATTTGTAGATCTTGAAAATATCTTTTCAACGCCATATTTTGGGCCAAAATACGATATTTGAGGCAAAAGTTATGGTCAAAATAGTGGGACGGTTTTAACATTGATTTGAAGAATATTTGATTGGATTTTGATTTTTGATTCTCTCTTCACCAAATCTTTATCTAGCATAATTTTGGATCTTCAAGAATCCTCTTGATTCTCCTTCATATCTTTAAATGCTTTATAGAATATTTTGCATTGATAATCATCATTTATCTCAATTACCTGCAATAACAAATAAATTCTGAATATTAGTCATTATTACACATAAAATTAGGAAATAGAAAACTAAATTAAGGGGATTAAATGTGCAAATAATACGCTTATCAAATACCCCCAAACCTAGATTTTGCTAGTCCTCTAGCAACTAAAGTGATTAAAAACAAGGATAAGGCCACTTTCGCAGGCTCTCACGGTTGCATTTAGCGTATGCAACAAGCCCTTAAACCCCTAGGTCACCCCTAGTGGACGAGTTTGACTCGTGAGGGTTTGCAGCGAATCTACCCACAAATTTTTTTTTTTTTTTTTTTTTCTCTGCCATAATCCCATGATAGTATCAAAGAGCTCAAGATATTAAATTCTTTTCAGAAAAGTACTTAATGTAATGACATGGTGTGCTCGTGAAAATCTGGACAACACTCAAGAGATTCAGACTCCTAAGTAAGAATTTTCCTTCTAATTGCTGTCGAACGGTTGGTTCTCCCTTAGACACTGAGTCAAAACCAGAATAGTCTACTAAGCCAGTAAGAGATTTGGATGTTCACTTTATTACCTCATGGGCTTTATATGTGATATTCCAGCTTACTTACTATCTTTTACAGGGAGGCTTTCACTCTATCACTGTCGAATCGGTCTTTAAACTTCAACATAATGATTGCTAAGCTCTTTGTTCAAAGCACCTTAGATATTATCTCATTGATTTTTTTTTCTTCTTCTTTTTTTTTTTTTTTTTTTTTTTTTTTTTTTTTCAAAAGGTACTCTATCAATTTTTTTTTTTTAAGACCTAATGATAAGTAGCCCTTTTCCACTGTACTTGTGATTCAATGGTTGCTTTTCAATTGATGTAAACCCTAACTCCTTATCAAGCAAACCAATGAACTAGACTTTTAGGTTCAACAGGTTTTAGAAAGTTCTTAACATTCTAGGCAATTATTAAGTCGACTCCACAAATTCATCTTAACTCAAAAATGCATCCAGATGTGTAGTGACTTTTCCAATATCAAGCACTTAAGACCTACTAAAATAGAAATTAACATAAGAGTTCATGCTACCATCATAGGGATATAGGCATTTTTTTTTTTTTTTTGAATACTCTATCGTAACTGAGAATAATGAATCACATGATAAATTCAAAATGTCAAAAACCCCCCCAAACCTAATCCACACATTGTCCTCAATGTTCATATGTTTGGACACGTGAAATATCAAGAATGGAGAATAAAAAAGGAAGAATTTTACCATATCAAGTGATCACCATTGAACTGCTGCTATATGATGGCATCAAAACAATTTTGTTAGTTCAACATACTTTAAAATAAAGACTACATCCAATGACTCGATGATAGTGGATGCAAACAAACATAAAATCTAGACTAAAGATGGAAAATTACCTTAACTCCCCCAAACCTAGTTTACAGCATGAACAACGAAATGATGATTCGGGAGGAAAGGCAACCCAGAAAAATATAGTACAAAATGATTACCAAGAGAGCTTAATCTTGATAGATGGAATCATGGAGGTGAATGACCTCCACTTTCTCCAACGGTAACTCCAAAAATGGTTTAAGTCGATGACCATTCACTTTAAAAACATCATTATTCTTTGGATTCTCAATCTCAATGGCACCATGGGAATAGACTGTTCTCACTAAATATGGGCCAGTCCAACGGGATCTCAGCTTTCCCGAAAAAATATGCAACCTCGAATTATAAAGAAGGACTTTCTGGCCCACGTCAATGATGAGGACATTGCAACAACAAGTCCTTGAATCTCTCTAAATATCTCCATAAAGATTCTCCCTCCTTTTGAATGAATTGATTTATATTCATGCGAATCTTAGCAGTTTTATGATTAGGAAAGAACTTCTTCAAAAATATCATAACTAATTGATCCCAAGTGGTGATAGATTTTGCGGGTAGAGCATACAACCACTTTTTAGCATTATCTTTGAGGGAGAAGTTGATTAACCTCAACCGGATTGAATCATCAGTTAGCTGTTGAAGTTTTAGAGTGGAACAAACTTCCTCAAATTCCCTAATGAAAAGATATGGATCCTCAGATCCATCAAATTTTGGGAGCATATTAATCATCCCAGGCTTGATCTCAAAGTTGTTAGCATTGGTTGTTGGTAACACAATGCATGAGGGTTGCGTAGTTCTAGATGGATACATGTAATCCTTCAAGGTCTTTGGAATGACATCTACTGTGTTATCCATGGTGATGGTTGAATCGGTACGAATCAATCGGTTTTTAGAATCCCTAGACCAAATGCTCATAAATCAAAATATCTCAAATCAAGAATATACTTTCACAACCAACATATTAAGATTTATCTTGTTAAGTGAGGGAGAATGATTTTTAAAAGATCTAGTTGTTGAGGATGTTCCTCCTTAAAGGACAGCTCCTAACTGTTCCAAGATATGCCTTAAGCTTGCCAGTTAACGATCAACCACTCAACAACCAGGAAAGTGTAAAGGATTAGTGGGGGGTCTTCCACGCTTTCGCGTGTTCCTCAATTAAGTAACCACGTCCTTTAAGGTAGAAACCTTATGAAACCACTCTCCTAGGCATCATTAAATGGTTAATGGCTCACTGGAGTATCTCTTGGCGTCTCTTGTCCTATTGAGCTCGAAAACCTAGGGCCAAGTCTACTTCATCTTATTTTAATTAGGCTCATGGGTTTGACAAATGCTCAAGATGATGATTTGTGGGCCAAGGAAGGGCGATGAAATCCCCACCTTATGTTATGTGGGACAACCCTTAGATGGATTAATTAATGTATGCTAATTGAAAAATACACACACCGAAAATCCCAATCAACCCCAAAAGTAACCCACTTGCATGAAATACTCACAACTCACACACAGTGAGGGAAGAATTAAATCCACTTTTTTTCCGTGATGAAATGGTTCACCTTAGGGTCGCCTTCGAACACTTTTGATACTCGTTTAGAGAAAGAATGGTCTAAGCCTTACACCATTCTTTGTTGTGTTCTTGTAGGTTCTTGATATCCTGCAAAATATGAAGAGAAAAAATCAGCAAAAGTAAAGAAAAAAACTAATCCGAAAGATAAATCAACATCAAATATAATATGAAACAATTCCCCGGCAACGGCGCCAAAAACTTGATTGATTATTAAAGTTGTTATTAATTACCGCAAGTGCACGGATCATTACAGAAGTATAGATCTAGCAAATACGGGTCGATCCCACAGAGAATTGTTCAAATTAAATTATTAATTGATTTACCTAATCGAATTAGACAGGAAGATTGATGAAGGTTTATTTTTTTATTTTTATTTTTTAAAACGAATATTAATATAAAAAGATAACTAGGGTTTTAGAATCCACCATGCAATACCAATTTAGGGGTTATATTCAAATGTGAAACTCCACCATATAACTCAATCAATATTGACGTTAGTCAAATACCAATCGGAAATTAAATATTTAAAATCATATTAATTATTTCATAAAATGATCTATCTCCCTTCCCTTTATAAAATCTACCAACTCAATATTCAACTTGTTAAGAAGAGCATAAAATATCAGAGAACCTAATCAAAGCATATTTTATCAAATCAAATACAAGAGATTTTTGAAGAAGGTAATAAGAAATTCACATGAAAGGTTTCAAAAGAGAATTGAAGGAGAGATTGATATTCAATAAAGCAAACAATATGGAGAATTCAGATCTAAATATAAAATCCTAAACTAGCATTGCATGGTTTCATCTTCAACCCTAGTTGAAGATTTAGCTACTAGAAAACATGATCAAACTAAATAAAAAATAAAAATAAAAGACATCATATTATTGAAAAATTCTTGAAAATAAAAATACTAAAGTAATATTAAAATTCAGATCTAAATATATACAAACATCCAAAGATATGAGATGAAAAGAAAAACAAAAACAAAGCAAAACTCTTGAATCTTTCTTCTCCTTTGGTTGTCCCTTTGCCTCCTTCTTTTATTCCTTTTTTCTTGGCTTCATATGTGTTCCTTTTATAGCCTCCAGCCTTGAATCTTGACCATTGATTTGCAATGAATTGGATGGTTAAGATTGGCCATCAACCTTCCTCATATGAATATTTGACAATTTTAGCAAGTAAAATCTTTCATTCCCGTCATTAATTTTCTGCAGAATCTTCGGATGAATTTTTGACCCCTAATAAGGTGGAATTGCAAAATATTCATGAAACATTGATTTGTAGATCTTGAAAATATCTTTTCAACGCCATATTTGGGCCAAAATACGATATTTGAGGCAAAAGTTATGGTCAAAATAGTGGGACGGTTTTAACATTGATTTGAAGAATATTTGATTGGATTTTGATTTTTGATTCTCTCTTCACCAAATCTTTATCTAGCATAATTTTGGATCTTCAAGAATCCTCTTGATTCTCCTTCATATCTTTAAATGCTTTATAGAATATTTTGCATTGATAATCATCATTTATCTCAATTACCTGCAATAACAAATAAATTCTGAATATTAGTCATTATTACACATAAAATTAGGAAATAGAAAACTAAATTAAGGGGATTAAATGTGCAAATAATACGCTTATCACTCCACCTGCTTCTCCGGCTCCAGCTCAGACTCAGTGGCAACTGGGGAAAAACATATGCGAGGGATGAGCCACACGCTCAGTGAACAGCACAACCCATGCATCACAGACAATATTGACCACAATTCAATCTTTATAACCCACAATCTCTTATTAACAACCACAAAATGGTAACAAATAGTCAAACCAGTGGGTCGCTCAATCGCCAACCCACTACACCCTCACCCTCACCCTTCAATGGGTGACATAAGATTTTTGGGACTGATAATCATCCAATCACAAAACCAGCGGGTTGCTAATCGCCAACCCACTACACCCTCACCCTCACCCTACCACGGGTGACATAGGATTTTGGGACTGACTAGGCTGTTGGTCACCCTTGGTCCACCGATAGTCTCTCCTCCACTCCATAGGCCGCTTGGTCTACTCCCACATTCAGCACAGTCCGAAACCAAATAAGGAGGTGCCTACTGATGGGAGCCCTCACCCACAACTTCAGCACAGTCCGTCACAAATATCGGGAGGCGCCTACTGATGGGAACCCTTGGAAGGGACGGCCTTTCTAACGCTGGGGCAGCCTCTACCGGATCCAACGAAGGGGACAGAACAGCCTATCCATACGCATATGATCCACTCGGATCCGCCAACTACACATCTCAACGACTCTAATGTCATGAATTCTTCAGAATTCCTCCAGGGCGCATAACCAAGATGCGGGGAACATATACAATAATAGCAAGGTTGTAATATCATTGGGGGAAAGGAACTTGGGAGGGCAGCGTGAGTTCCTGATATAGGACACCCCGACAACCAAACAAGGAACACGGTGTACCCTAGCCCGGGTCTCACCGCTGTCCTCGCGAGGCCCCTCCCCTATAATATTCACTAAGATGCTAATAATCATACAAGGGGGTAAATCATTATTTATCAATTAGAGATATAATATTATTGGGACAAGAACCTTGGGAGGGCAGCATGAGGTCCCGATACAGGACATCCCGACAACCAAACAAGGAACACGGAGTACCCTAACCCGGGTCTCAATGTTGACCTCGCAAGGCCCCTCCCTATAATATTACTTAAGGCATGCATTTAACACACACTAGCATTTAATTTAATAAATAAACTAGTAGGACACATGCATAGGCCAAGGCTTCCTAGCATGAGAACAGGGGGACAAGATACAGGGCTCTTACACATAACCTAAGGTACAAGTCCCTAACATGCCAAGTCTAGGGTAGCATGCATTCTACACATAAATCATGCAGCATGGATTAATATTTTATAACAGGCTAATATACATCCATGGTGCCCCAGGGGAGGGCAATACACTCCCAAGTGAGTAGTATGCCTCCCTACTGGGTTGGATTGTCCCACTCACCGGAATCCGGGTCGTCGCGCGACCGTCCGTCAAGATCTGCAAGACAGGCATTTATACGGTGAGTAAAATACACAAATACATCAAAAATACTCAAAATGCACCAAAATAACCCAACACTCCGGTAAACGTACATACGGCCCGTACGCACGTTAGCCCGAGCACCCCGACTCACTCCCGAACCCACGGCAACCACCCGCACGGCCACCCGCCCCCGGATGCGCCGCCGCGCCTTAGCCCGCGCACCCAGGCGCACCGCCGGGCCCCTGCCCGCACGCCTGGACCCGCAGCCGAGCCACCCGGTGCGCCGCGCGCCCACTGCGCCCCGCCGCAGCAGCCCGCGCGCACCCCGCACGCCCCGCGCGCCCAGCGCCTCGCCCCGCGAACACCCCGCGCACACCACCAGCTCCGCCCCGCGCGCACTCCGCGCGCACCACCAGCCTCTACCCGCGGGCACGCCTGTGCCTCTGCCCAGTGCCCCGCGCGCATGCCCTCTGCGGTGCCCAGCGCCCCAGTGCCCAGCGCTCAGCACCCTCACCCAGCACCCGGTACCCGCGACCCAGCGCCCGGTATCCGCGACCCAGCGCCCGACGCTCAGCGCCCAGCACCCGGGACCCTCACCCAGCGCCCACGCGCACGCCCGCGCAACACGCGCCCAGCGCGCCTGGCAGCACGCGCCCAGCGCGCCTGCCAGCCTGCCCGCGCTGCTACCCGCCTTGCCTGCCTGCGCGCATCGCCGAGTGGCCCGAGCACCGCTCGCCTGCACGCCTGGGCACTGCCCGCCTGATGCCCGAGCGCCCCCTGCCAGCTGCCCGAGCATGGCCTGCCTAGCCGGCCTGCCCTGCTCGCACAGCCCGCGGCCATCCTACCCGAGCTAGCCCTACCCAGCGCGCCCAGCACGCCTGCAGCACCACCCGAGCGCACGCCGCGCGCACGCCTGCGCGCACGCACTTGCGCGCCCGGCCACCTGGTGCCCCAGCCTGCTGCGCCCGCTGCCAACCCTCCCGGGACAGCCACCCAACCTGCCCGGACTGCCTAGCTCCCACCACCGGCCACCAATGGCCTCCGACCACCCCCACAGCCCTCCGGCGGCCACCCACCGCCGCCGACCGCCTCCCAACCTCAAATCCAACCTCCTATCATACATCTATACAAGAAAAGAGAGGAAAAAGAGGCTTACCAAGGGGGGAAAGGGAAGTCCGGTTGCTCTCCGCGCACCGAAACCTCTCCCAAAAGGCTTCCAACGCCCGGATCTCTCTCGGCCTTCGAAATGGCCCAAATCAGGGAAGAAAAGAGGGGGGATGGAGGGGCCAAACTCGCCGGAATCCGGATTTGAAAGCACCGGGCGATCTACACTTTCTATGCTTTAGGTTTTTGGGTTTGAGGGCTCTAAGGGGCTCAAATGGAAGAAAAGGAGAGAGAGGAGAGAGAGAAAGCTTTTGGTAGGGATGATGAATAGTGCCAAGATATTTTTAGATTTCCTTTATATAACGAGTCACTTAAAATACCCGGATACACCCCGAAACTGTGAAATTTTGAAAACGTTACCGGAATTCGATGAAATTTTCGTGAGAGGCCTAAAATGGCACCAGGACACCAAATATGCAGTTAGATTTCCAATCGGAGTCCTCTAACTCAGGACGATAGCTAACAGTCCAAAAATTAGCGGTTCCGATAAAAAACCGAAAAAAAACGAAAAACTGCCAGAACGCTCCAACGGTTACCAGCAGGCTAAAAGTGACACATATATAACAAACGCAGCGACTCGCGCGCACACCCGCACGCCCAGCTCCCCATCGCCTCGCCCCGCGCGCACCCCGCTCTCACCACCGCGCGCATCCGCACGCCCTGCGCCCAGCGCCTCGCCCCGCGCGCACCCCGCGCGCACCACCGCTCGCCCCATCGCGCACACCCGCACGGCGCCCTGCGCGCAGCACCCGTACGCGGCCCCCTGCGCACGGCACGCACCGCGCCTCTGCGCAGCGCCCCACGCGCACACCCGCGCATGGCGCCCAGCGCCCAGCACCCGCGACCAGCACCCAACACCCGTGACCATCAACCAGCGTCCAGCGCCCAGCGCCCAGCGCCCGCGACCATCGCCCAACACCCGCGACCGTCGCCCAGCGTCCAGCGCCCGCGCCCAGCCACCTGCTCTGCCTGCTGCATGTGCTGCCATCTTGCCCGAGACAGCCAACCACCCTACCCGAGCCACCCTATCTCCTCTAACCGGCCACCAATGGCCTCCAACAGCCACCAACCACCACCCACAGCCACCAACACCCAAACCCACCCTCCTAACAAGCATCTAAGCAAGAAAAGGAAGGAAAGAGAGCTTACCCAAGGAAGGAAGGGAAGTTCGGTTGCTCTCCGCGCACCGAAACACCTCCTCCAAGGCCACCACCACCGAGCTCTTCCTCAGCCCTCGAAATGGCTGAAATCAGAGGAGAAAAGAGGGCGTGAGAAGTGGCTAAACACGTCGGAACTCGGATCCGAAACCACCGGGAGCTCCCCTTACCTTTCTCTTCTTTGGGTTTTAAGGTCCAAGCTCTCTAACTAGGTCAAAAGAAGGTTTTTGAGAGAGGGAGAGAGAGAAATCAAGTGGGGAAGATGATGAATAGTGGGGGAGATATTTTAGATTCACTTAAATATAACCCCTCACTTAGATTAGGGTTAACTAAGTTTAATTAGGGTTTAAGAGAGGATTAGGTGAGCTTAAGTGGGTTTTGATTTGGGTCAACCCAACCACAAATAAAAATAAAAGGGGTTGACCAAGTCATGGGCCCACTTTGACCAAGTCAACTCTCCCAATGACTTCTCGCTCGGTCAAAACCCGGATACGCCCCGGAACTACAAAATTTTGAAACGTTACCGGAATTCGATGAAATTTTTGTGAGTGGCTTAGAATGGCATCAGGACACATAATATGCAGTTAGATTTTCAATCGGAGTCCTCAAACTCAGGATGATAGCTAACAGTCCAAAATTTTAGCGGTTCCGATCGAAAAACGAAAAAAAACTCAAAAACTGTCAAAATGCTCCAATGGTTACCAGAAGGCAAAAAGTGACACATATATAACACACACACACACACACACACACACACACACACACACACACACACACACACACTCACACACTTAGGGCAAATTAGGTTTTTTTGTGTGTTTGACTTTGGGTCAACCTAACAACACTAACAAACAAAATGCCTTGACCAAGTCAATGGTTAAACTTGACTTGGTCAAAGTCATCTTTGATTTGGTCAAGTCTCCCCATGACTTCCCGCTCAGTCAAAACCCGGATACGATTCGGAATTGCCAAATTCTGAACGTTACCGGAATTCGATGAAATTTTCAGGAGTGACTTGAAATGGCACCAGGACACATAATGTGCAGTTAGATTTTCAATCGGAGTTCTCAAACTCATGATGATAGCCAAAAGTCCAAAATTTTAGCGATTCCGATCGAAAAAAGAAAAAGTTGAAAAACTGCTAGAAATGTCCCAAAGGTGCCCAGAAGGCTAAAAGTGACACATATAAAACAGTGTACACATTGGGAATAACAGTGTACATAGTGTAACACAAAACCTGATATTTGTAAGAGGTATAACAGTGTACAAAATGTGTGTAACAGTGTACGCAGTGTAACACACACAACCTGTAATAGGTATAATAGTGTACATGTTAGGAATAACAGTGTAACATTATAACACAGAACTAGGAGACAGCTCACGGATGGGACATGGTCGGGAGAGGTCGAGGGGTGCAATCGGTGTTGGGTCGAGATCGGCACAATGGATGGCTGGTGGAGGTGTCTCACATCTTGTTGAGTTGTTTGGAGGAGATAGAGAGGCAAATCATGTTCACTTGGGTGTAAAAGAGGGAGAAAAAAAAATAGAATGGATAGAAATTGGATGGAATGAACCAAACAAAATACCACCACTAACTTAGGGACCTAAAAAAATAAGAAAAAGTCAAGGGACATATTGTTATTACAGAGGTGTCCCCAGGGACCTCTAATTAATTTTCCCATTTTTTAGTATAGAAGTATGCACTTTATTAAAGGAAAATGATTCATGGGCCTCATTTCATAGGCCCCATGTAAGCCCCATGAGGTGGCATTGGTGACATTACCCTTAATACCCCTGATTTGATTTTAGGCAACCTCCACCGTAATCAATGGGCGATTAGGATCAAGACTAATTCTCTACATCGTTTTACAATTTTTCCATTTTTGGATATGCTGTTTTTGAATCTCAATATTCACGATGAAAAAATTATCACGGTTCAATTCCTTAGAAAAACAATTCGAAGCATATCGGTTTTGATGTTTATCGATATTGGTTAATAAGATCTCAATTATCAGGATGCAATTCCTTACAAGAACAATCATCACGATGTAATTCCTTAGAAGGACAATCTGGTCGAATTCATATCTGAAGGACTTTCTCATCCTTTCATTTGATCGAGAAAAAAAATCTAAACATTTTTGTGTGTTTTTTCGATGGAGGTTGATTCAGGTGCGGCGTTTGTTGTTGTTTGTATTTGCAAGTTTTATTTTTTGTTTTTCATATTCTGTTTTTTATTTGTTTTTCTAGTAGTTTCATAATCTGGTGATCGTGAATTTGGGGTTTTTTTTTTTTACGTTTTTGATGTTGTAGGTTGAATTTGGCATGTTGTTGTTTAACGTTTGGCGCCGATATTTTCACCCACGGGGTTCTTCAACCCACCCCTCTCAAAAAAATAAAAATGTGATTTTTTTAAGAGGTGAACCCAGCCGACCCATTCGACTTTATAAAGTCATCTATTATATCACAAGTCGACATCACATAGTTGAACTGGTCACAGAGACCTAAGCCCTCTCTGCGACCCATTCGACTTTGTGTAGTTATCGGTTATATACTCTGTTCGACATCGCAGAGTTGAACTGGTCACAGAAATCTAAAGCTCTCATATGACCCATTTGACTTTGTGAAATGGTCAATTTTACAGTGTTTTAAAATCCAACCCTACCTGCTTGGTTGAACCAGTTAAACCTTCACTCGTGTTGAATTCCGGTTCGGTTTAGTAATATAACCCAATGATATAAAAAATCAGTAAAACTCAATCAACCCACCGATTGAACCAACGGTTTTTGTGAACCGGCTGCGGGTTGATTATATCGAATGGTTCTTTATTCATAGAAATTGTGATTAATCATTTGTTAAAATATGAAATCTAATAAAAAGTTTAGATTTTATATACTAAAATCATGCCATGATGTTAAGTAAAACATTTATGTAGAGATTTTCTAAAATATTTTATATTTTTATTTAGTAATGATAATTAAAAAAATTATTATATTATAATTATGTCATGGTTCAAATCTGGTTGACCCAACAGTTGAACCAATGACCCTTGACTCATTCATTTTTTTTGTTCATTGAACGGTTTGATTTTTAAAACATTGTCATTATATCACAGGTTGACATCACATTGTTGAACTGATCCCAGAGACCTAAGGCCCTCTCTACAGTCCATTCGACTTGTGACATAATGGACGATATCACAAAGAGATATCAAAACGCTACATCATATGATTTGTCCTTTATGATACTAAACAATGCACCATCATTTGAAGATATCATTTCATTGAGAACGCTATAGCACGCGAATACATTATTCAAAACACAAATTCGAATAGGCCATAGAAAGGGACTTAGGTCTTTGTAACTAGTTTGATTATGTGATGTCGACCTATGAAAAATGAACGACTTCACAAAGTCGAATGGGCTACAAAGAGGGCCTTAGATCTCTGTGACTAGTTTGACTCTGTGATGTCAACCTGTCACATAATGGACGACTTCACAAAGTCGAATGGATCGGGGTGGGGTCACTCTTTAAAAAAACCACATTCTGATTTTTTGAGAGAGGTGGGGTGAATAGCTATGTGGGTGGGAATATCGGTGCCCTTAACGTTTTTATTATCAGTCACACTTTCATAACTTTGTTCGAGTTATATTCCTTTTTTTTTGGATGTATGTGTGTTTTTAATTACTTAGTTACATTTAGAAATGTAACTGAAATGTTATAAGGCTATACAGAAAACCTTAATGATATATCTGAAGGTAATTAACTTTTAGTGAAATAAATTTGTGTTACAGACTTGCATTTAAAGTATTAACCAATTTTAATATGAGTATTATATTTTCATTATATGTTTATTTGTTTTTTTTTTTTGGTGAATGCATGAACACATTTATAGCCTTTTGTGGATTTTTGTTTCTTCATGATGAATTCATTTTGTCTATATTGTGACAGTGAATGACAACTATCATATTTTATTAACATTGTCCTCAAAACTAGTTACATGTACTGAAAACTAGTATCATTAAACAGAAATCTAGTTAGAATTTGCAATTGAAAACACTTTGATACTGATCATGTCAAAACTACTAGATAAACATTTGAACATATGCACATATTGGTTGAACCAGAATCAATATATTAACCAAGAATCATCCCAAAAAGGAGTATAACTTGTCCTTTTCATACACATCAATATACATTTGAACTCGTCTTGTTTTTCATCTACACAGATGACAAAATTTCTCATAGTAACATGAGAAGCCACCGGAACTCAGTTATCAAATTCCATTGACAAAACCCTGTGATCCTCTTCAGTGTATGTTCTGGGATAGTCGCTCACAAAATAGTTTGATGAGGCGTGCATTTATGTTTGCCAACTCATCCTTTGTGATGGTTGCTTTTAATTCTTCATGAAGTGCATGCTATGTCGTAATACGAACAATGACTGTGCCATAGTCCATCCTGCATATTAAGAAATGGAGGACATATAAAGGTGTTTTTATATCTTCAATGTGCAAAATGTCATTCTAATTATTTTACTTACGAAAACTGGGGTTGTTGAGGTGAATCCTTCACTAATACGATCCTTCTTTCTTTTATCCAATTGAAGCACTTCATGAACTTTGCCACCTGAAACATAATTTAGTTACATTTCATAAATTTCAGACACATTTAACGAAAAAAGTATAATATCATAATAATATCTGTTTTATAATGTAAAAATAATAATTCTTGATGATTATAATATAGTTACCAATTGTGGAACCAGTTGAAAATGTATGTCGTCTTCTTCAAAGGCTGAACGCAATGAATTATAGTGCCTCCATGTGTTTTCCTTCACATTGTAGACGACCAACGTCCAATGGGCTTCATTGTTCAGAGGAAAGTGCATATATCGATGTACTGTCAGATCAATCATGTCCTTCACCAGAGTTTTAAATAGTTAAATACTCAAGGATTTAGAAATAACACATAAATTAGTTACATTGTGCTTCATATAAACGAATAAATTAGTTTAATTACATTATGAGGCTGTGTCTGAGTTATATTTTGAATAATTAAGCCAGTTACATTTTTTGCATCCATTACTCAAAGCGGTTACAATATTGTGAACAAAAACAACATTCATAACATTTAGTTATACTATTAATTGTTAGTCACATCCCATTCCACGAACATTTGCAAAACAGTTTGCGGAATTATGATGACACACCAAAATAGTTACATTTGAATGCCTCTTATACAAATCATAATGAATAAGTCAGTTACATAATCTAATTTTGTTGGGAAGACACATACGTCTTCTAATTGATAAGTAAACCTGACAACACTACTCCATATACATCATAACATACTCACACACCTTACAAATCACATTCATTTTTCAGTTACATTAATAAATAAATTTACAAACATTATTCATACATTTTATTGAATCATATATGTAACTGAAACATAAAAATACCTTCAAATACACACACATCTAGATAAACATATATTTGTTAGTTAAATTAATGAGATTTTTGAGCTACAATATTCATACATTATACGATTCCACATATGTAACTGAAATAAAAAAAATATCTTAAACAGATATACAGCGCCACATTTTTCTTTTCTGTGAAAGATTGATGTAATGCGTTACACATAAAAACTGACAATCAACATATATCATATTTGCTAGTTACATTATTATGCAATGCAACAATAAAAAATCAAAATCACCATTACAGTCGTCGAAAATATAAGAGCATTAAAAATTAAACCAACAAAATTTTCGTACCCATTTTTGTGCAGGTTTTTAATGCACCAGATGAAGAAATACATCGAATTAGAGGTGCTTTATGATCCCATGGCCGAGTTCTACATTTCTTCGAATGATTTTGGATGAAGTGGAATCGATGGAAGGTGTGATGTGTTTTAGGAAACCCTAATTTTTTAAATTGGTTTTCAATTGCCCAGAGGGTCGGGAAGACGAAGCAAAAAAAATGGAAAAAGAGGGGGAAATAGTGGGGAAGGATGTCATTGATAAATGAGGGTACTTTAGTCCTTTACTTTTTTATCATTTTGTAAAATCAAATCAGGCAGCCAATGAAAAGTTGACACGTCATGGGCCTATGAGTGAAGGTTATATTTTAAGAAAAAAAAAAACAGTAGGTAACATTATTAAAAAAAAAAAAAAACTATTTGACAACGTTTTCTGGCATATTATTAAAAAAAAAAAAAAAAACCCTTGCGTGCCGTTAAAAAAGAAAAAGAATAAAAAAAAAACACAAGGGCGGTGAACATCCCACTAACTCAGAAAACCAGTCACATGACCCGCCCACAACTTCCTTTGTTTTAAAACCCTTCCACCATCAAATTCCGTGCTCTCAAAGACAAAACACTCTCTCTATCCGTTTTTGTTCCTTTCTTTCTCATTTTCTCTCCGTCACTGTTATGAAGGTCTCATTTTCCAACCCAATTTTTTTTCCATCTCTCTTTGATCCTTCTTTTTTAAAATCTTGATTTATCTGTGTTTGTGTTTTTTTTAGGTGGTGGGAAGTCTATTGTCTATTTGGTTGCTGGGTTTTCTTCTGATTGGATTCTCTCTATACTTCACCCACCATCTCCCATCCTTCGATGGCCCCACTGCGCCGTTCGTCCGTCGGATCGATGGGCCATTTGAACCCAGCGTCACAGTGTTCTCTGCACCGGGGCCCTTTTTCGGCCCCGTCGGATCCAGACAAGCCCTGGCCGTCCGATCTTGGCTCGGGTTGTCACCGGCCATCGATGTCGTCCTCTTCTCTCAGCATCCGTCTGTCAGAGCTTTTGCGGACGCATTGGGTCCCCGTGTCTCTGTGGAGCGCAACATTGACTTCACGTAAAATTTCAACCCTCTTGGTTATATGTTTTCAAAGCGCTGTTACATTTAGTCCTTTTTACAGTCCTTAATACAGTATTATATATCACCACAACAAGATATATACCTCGTTAAAAAAATTTTACATTTTTATAAATGACACCATTCAATTCGTTGTAGTATATACTTTCACTTTTTATAAAATTACACACCTCATTAGATGATGTATATGATTTAAATGAAAACATGTGGAGCCTACACTTGTGACTGTAAAAAGAACGGAGTGTAACATTTTTCATGTGAGAACATGTTTAATGTTTAGTTTCATTTAGTTTTGATTGCCTTTTTATTGTGTCAATTTGATCATAACTATTTGGGGAATGAAACAATGAATACATTTGTGGGATATCTAGAGTGATATGTATGTTGGTTTAACTTGATTTAATATTGTACAGTAAACATTGCTATGTAATGCTTTGGTTCATGCCCAATAAAAGAATGACTTTCTTTCTCTACTCTTATGACTTTGATTTGTCTTTCTCTAAATTTTGTTCGTCGCAAAATTAGCAAACAATTTTTTGTTATGGGGTATCTATAATTGCTCCTTGAAAGTTTAGCTCATCAGATTTTTTCGGTGTTTAGAGACTAGAATGTGAGAGGATTCATGCATTGTGCGAAAGATGCCTAGGTGATTATGTTGAGTTGTGTGTGTGTGTGTGTTTGTTTTTTTAATATATGTATTTATTTTTTTGCGTGTTGTTTGATTTAGTTTCCCTCTTATGATGATCCTGTGTGTTGATGCAAATGTTGAAAGTCATACTGGATTGCCTCTTTGGCTAGATCCATGAGTTTGTCTACATAGGTCTCAATCCCCCTGGACTAATCCGAAGCACATGGTTCGTGAGTGATTGTGTGCATCCAAATTTTTCCCAACTAATGTTGGGGTGGTTCCTTGTCACAGATAGTGTTGAAAGTGATAATTTGATCTTCTTAGTGTTGAAAGTGATAAGATCTTCTTAATTATTGTTGCATTTTAGTGGCAGTCCAAAAATTCTTTCCAAATTATGCCTTTTTTTGTTCACGAAAGAACTTAAAATATTGAAACGCCTACATGTTGGTGCTCCACGCTACTAATAGTTGCATCCTTTTCTGTCTAGGTTCCTAGGGACCCCTTTTTTCCATTCCATGGTTGCGAGATCACAAGCTTCCACCTCAGATATCTCGGTACTTATTGATCCCGAGACTGTTCTCCTCCCCAGCTTCATCTCTTCCTTGAACCATGCTCACAATCTGGAGCATGATTGGTTCCTTGTATCATTATCCCCAACTGTTCCTGACTTTCCATTTCAGTTGTGTGACAATGGGAAGCTCTGGGTAAATGAAAATGGTGAAAAGATCAAGGCAGAAAAGGTATGGAGAGTTCTGTTTATTTTGAAATGAATCAATGGTAGAACAGTTCCATTGAGATTCCAAGTCTTGGGTTTGTTGAATTCATACTTTTAACAGTTGCAGGGATTTGTATTGGAGAACGGGAAATGGAGTGGTTACAGTGAGAGAGTACTTATGGCATGGAACAGGGGGACGTGGCCTCTGCATGCAGGGGTTCTTCCACCTTTCTTGTATGGGAAAGGGCTTCACAATCAGTGGGTCATCAATGAGGCACAGTCATCCAGATTTAGACTTGTGTTTGATGCCAGTGAGACCATATCAAGTTTCTGTCCCAAGAATCTACAAAATCGGGAACACTCACTGTCTTTGGCTTCTGATAAAGAGATAAAAGAGAGGACCTGGGAGCATGTGGGAAATTTACATAATGCTATATTATATGGAACATTTTACTTCAGTCTGAATAATTATTCAAACATCCCAACAAAACTAGTGAAGTGTGATGGGAAATATTTTTTCATTGACAAAGTAGAAGGTGCTGTTTATTTCTTGGGACAACAAACTGGCCTTACATCATACCAAATAGAGCCGATGCCATTAAAAATGAAAGAGACGTTCGGGGTATGGAAAAAATGGATCTCAGGATACAAGAGAAAGAGATGGATGGCTTGTTCAGAGGATAGCAGTTCAGTAGAAAGGAAACTTGCTTCACCTTTGAAAATATCGTCAAAGGTTGCTCTAAATTTGTCAGCATCATTATATCTTCCATTCTCCTTGGAGTCTCTTCTGCAGACAACTGCAGATGAAGATAAATCTATTGTGCTTCTTGTTGCTGGAGATAGTTACAGGGACATGTTAATGAGTTTCATTTGCCGCTTACGTCAATTGTTTATCTCAAATTTTATTGTGTACGCTCTAGACCCAGAAACTTATCATTTTTCTATACTCCAGGTAGGCTTTCACTTGTTCTTGCATTTGCATTCTTGAAGCAAGTTCCATAAAATGCCATCACTAATTTCTATCTGTAGCTTACTTAGTTTTCTCTTTTACTTTTTAAACCAGGGGTTGCCTGTTTTTAGGGACTATATGGCTCCTAGTAACATCAGTTTTAATGACTGCCACTTTGGCACTGATTGCTTTAAAAGTGTGACCAAAGTAAAATCCCGATTAGTCTTGAAGATTTTGAAGCTTGGCTATAGCGTTCTTTTGAGTGATGTTGATGTTTACTGGTTTGGTAACCCATTACCAGTTCTTCGTTCCTTTGGCCCTGCTGTTTTGGTAGCACAGTCGGATGAGTACAATGAGACAGGTGATCCTTAGCTAACAATTATTTTAGGGACTCGTGTATGATTCTTGTCTAAGGTTTTTTTTTTCCTGTGATGAGGATATATCCAACAAGAGCTGGGAAAATCACAAGGTGCACAGGATAGCCCACAAAACATGTGCACCATGTAAGTTCAAGGGGATTTAAACTTGAGATCAATAGGGAGCAAACCCCGGCCTCTGGCCGAAGTACGAATCCCTTGTGGTCCCATGCTTGGTGTTTTCACTATGTTATACATTTTATAATGAAGTCACTGATTAACAGTTCATTTCCTCTGTTTCAGGAACTGAATCGATAACAATGTACTTATATAACTCTCTGCTAATAATACTTCCTTTTTTCTGTCGTCTTTATAGTTCTATTGTTTCCAGAATGCTCATAAAAAATTTATTGGTCTGTTGTCCACTAATGAAGCACTTTGCATAAAAGCAAACAAATAAATCTGAGAATATTTATTGAGTTCTAAATGATAACTGTTTCAAAGTTTGTGGTTAAATTTTTTCCTACACCGATACTGATTGAGTTTTTTTTATTATTATTATTGAAACAGTGGGCTTTTGCACTCATATATTAAGAGGAGGGTGAAAACCCAAAGAGAAAGTAAGCAACATAAAACCCTACGTGTAGAACACGTAATTACATCATAAATAGAGGAGATCTCTACCTAAGATGTACCTAGGATGTACCGATACTGATTGAGTTAGATGTACAATGGCTATCCCATGGTAAATATAGCATCAGCTGGGGATCATTTCTTTTATTTAGATTGGGTGACGCACCATTTTCCAATAACAAAGACTGTTGGAGAAAAATATACATAATCTGAAATATAAAAAGAAAGAAAATAATGTGACTTTTGAGTTCAGATTTTAGATCCCAAGTTTAATTTTCCAAAGGGACATTAGTAATTGATAATCTCCAAGGAGCTTGTGTTTACTCCAATCTTATCTCATGATAGTTCATGAGTTTCTATAGTTCCATGACAGAATTGTTCCATATGCATCTTTGTTTGCAGGACCTATAAATTTACCTCGTCGCCTTAACTCTGGTTTCTACTTTGCTCGTTCTGATCCTGCCACTGTTGCTGCATTGGAAAAAGTGGTGAAGCATGCATCTACCTCAGGCTTATCTGAACAGCCGAGCTTTTATGATGTATTATGTGGGGAAGATGGAATAAATCGTATTGGTGATGACCGGTGCCTTGAACCTGAAACAAATCTGACAGTTCATTTCTTGGACCGAAACCGCTTCCCGAATGGAGCCTTCCAAGGACTGTGGGGGAAGTCTGATGTGAGGTCAGCATGCATGAGGAAAGGATGCCTTGTTATCCATAACAACTGGATAAATGGAAGGAAAAGGAAGCTTGAACGTCAAGTATCGTCAGGTATGTGGGAATATGACTCAAGTTCGAGGATGTGCTTGCAGGCGTGGCAAGGAATGGCATAGACGAAGATTTTCCTATACTGAGTTCATGGCGACTTGAAGATAACTAGAAGGCTAGTAGCCTCTTCCAACTTCTCTACCTAGGTAAATCTACAATGCTTTCCTCAATTTTTGAAATAATAGCCTATCTCAAGAAAGACATTGATCACATGATAGACAAACCGCCAGTACTTGCTATGTTAAGTCGATGGTTTTTGTTATCAGAAGCATGAACCAGCATTTATTTCATCCACCAATCATCCCTATGTAATTATTAAAATAGAAAAGGCTGGCCAACCATACAAGGATGGACAGCTTTGACGAAAATACTTCTTAATGGTTTTGAAACAGAATTTTTTTATTCCACAGGAGGCGAGCCATGATGCTGAAGAAATGCATCATCCACTGCATTTTGTGCAAGCCCCCAAAGATTGCCATGGAGGAAGAACAAAGAAGGGAGAGGGCGTCCGAAGATTTCAGTTCTGAATAATGGAACAAATCTGATGAGATGGTGACGATGTTTGTTTTGCTTGGGAAATGGTGGCACTAATACCATGGGTGCTTATGGCAACTCACATCATGAGGAAGTACTTGGGACTGCATGAAACATGGTTGGAGGTCTTCAAGAGGCCCCATGAGTCTATAATTGGCTCAGATGGGGCGTTATCTCGTCAGAATTTTTTTTTTTTGGTTCCCTTCAACCACCATTGCAAAGTTGAGAAAGAAAACATGGAGGAGGAGCTATGTTTGAGGAGTGTTAAGCTGTGCAGAGGATTTCTTTATGTTCAAAGGAGAGGTAGTTTAAGTGCATAGTGATGTGGTGGCTTGCTGTAGGAGGGGAGGAGAAGAAAATTAAGGATAAGGTGTTCTTTATGCTGATCCAGAAAATCAAGTTTAAGGGTTTGGGTGGCAGCCTCCTTTCTGTTGAAGTGTTCTCTGGATGATTCAGATACGCCTGAGTCCTTTAAGAAAATCCAATATATATTGCTCTGGTTCCTTAAAAAAATCTACATTTTTGTTGAATTTAATATTTTAACAAGTAGCTAATCAAAATTTCTGTGGATAAATCCTCTGAATCATGAATTTAATGCACTTTTATGTGTCATTCAAATTAAAACATAGATTAATAAACGAATGCAAGAGGACATACCCAATCAATCTGAATCCCTTGAAAACCCTAAGCTTTTTTTAGTTTTGATTTTTAAAATTGATTTTTTATATAAATTAAGAATCGTCAGGTTAAAAAACCATTAGATTGTTGTACACTATCAGATTTTGAGTGTTGGACTGATTGACAGTTCAATTGATTGAATCAAGGTTGAATCAGGATTCATTATTGAAGAGGAGTCTACCAATTTATTAAGAAGTGGTTTGTTGACTTTCTTAAATATTAAACAGAGATACATATATAAAAGTTCTGAAATAAAAAATAATTATTAATAAAATATGATAATCCCCGTCCCATAAATTGGGAATACAAGTATCTGGGTTGAATCTAAGCCTGTCAATTATCTGAAAAAAATCCGATCCGAATTTGTATAAAAAAAATAAAAAATATTTGACATTCGAAGATCTGGAGTGCGGATATGGATATCAGTCTATCCGATCTGAAAAATATCTGTATCCGACATATATTATAAAAATATATATATATATATATATATATATATATATATATATATATATATTTGTATTATATATTGTCCATATTGTTATCTTGTATGATTAATCGCTAAGATAATATATTATAATACCATTAAATTTTCAATGTATGATATCTGAAAGAGATAATAAGCCTTAAAATCTTAATTTTAATTTTGATTCTTTCTAAAATATCACTTTATTATTCAAATTAATATTAATATTCAAACATGTCAATTATCCGAAAAAAATCGAGATCTGAATCTAAAAATTAATATCTGTATCCGAATCCAAAAGTTAAGATATGGATATTGACATATCCGATTCGTATCTGTCCGATTAACAGGTTTAGCTATACCTCTCCTTTGTCAGTTCAGTCATTACTTACGAATAGTGAACTCAACATTTATTAATAAATGTGGGCATTGGAGGGGTGTGAAGCGGAAGTCTCAACTCTCAAGGTAACAGTGAACATTTATTTTTTTTCTTTTTTATTTATATGTTCATTTTTTTACTTATCCATTTTTTTTTATCTATTTTATATTATGTTTTTCAATCTCTATTTTATTGGGATTTCTATTTTTTAATTTATTTTATTTCATTTTCAATAACAGTTCATTTTTATCTTTTATGTTTTGTTTTTTAGGCATATATTTTATTTTATGTTTTTTAATTGATTTTTTTATTTAATTGAGTTTTATTTTGTTGGACTTAAATGTGTAAAAATTGAATTTCAAATTTTAAATATTATTCAAATTTTTTTTATAAGAAATATTTAAAAAAATCTATGTAAATAAGGGTCTCATTTTGAAAACATGCATAGGGACTTATCTCAACTGACTCAACATACTTATCTCAGTGCCGATCTTACGTAACATTTTGTCACTACTTAGAAAATAAATGGTAATTTTAATGTACTGAATCACAAAAAATTATCATATTAGAAGTGCGAATGAAAGTTTTAATCATGTGAATGTTTGAATCGAACAACTACTAAATTGAACTAAATTAACAAAGAACGAAGTGATTCAAAACATTCATGAATCGAACTAAATACTTACCAGTTGAACTAAACAATAAATATATCAAATTGAAGCATTTATGAATAAAGAAAACAATGCATGAATTTAACTGAACAATTATTGAAACAAACAAACAATATATTAATCAATTTGAAACAAGCATGAATCGAATTGAACATTGTAGAAGACCAAATCTGTCGCATCTTAAGATTCATTTAAAAGGCCATACCGCTTCGGCTCATGACATTGGGCCATAAACACAATACCATCTCAGGTTGGGCCAAGGGAAGATTTCATCCCATGATATGCTCACATCTCCATGGCAATGGGTACACCCTGTCCCACTATAAATAGGAGGGTACCTCTTTCATAAAAAAGGGAGAAAAACTTCTTCTTCTTCTCCAAAAAAGAGAACTCTAGACCCAAACTTGAAATCCCATTTTAATGGAGATTGAGCTTCATCGTCGGAGGTTCTCACCAAAAAAAGGAACTACGTGTGGCTTGATCTCTTAAAAAGGGGTATGTAGGCAGCCAGATTTACATCAGGTTCAGTTCAGACAAGCCTCATTAATCCATCCATGGCGGACTCTCATCGTCATCTCTTCACAAATCTATCCAAACCAAGCCCGGACCGTCCTCAAGTCCGGCCCATTCGAGGAGGATCACGTTTTCACCTCCCACAAATTGGTGCCCACTGTGGGGCTCGAGAGAACGAGCCATTCACAAACACAGATTTGAAAGAGATGATGAAGATGAGGAGCGGCATCTGATGAAGATGAGGAGCGACATCGATGGATCTAGCTTGAATGACGAGGTGACGCTGGGGGCAAGACCTCCTTCCATGTCTCTTGTCACGAATCCTGAGCAAATCCATAAGAATGAGGGTTGAGGAGAAGAGGGTCACATGGAGCCAAGGAAGCCATCTTTTTAGGTATTCCGTACAAGTCACCTTTTCTGCTCTTCCCTACAGACTAGGCCTTCCATGTAGGGCACCTTTTCAGTTCTTCCATGTAGACCAGGTCTTCCTTGCAGGGCACCTTTTTTAGTCTTCCCTACAGAGCACCTTTTTTGGTCTTCCTTGTAGACCAGGCCTTCCCTATAGGCCACCTTTTCTGGTCTTCCCTGCAGGGCACCTTTTCTGGTCTTCCCTGCAGGGCACCTTTTTTGGTCTTCCCTACAGGCCACCTTTTCTAGTCTTCCCTGCAGGGCACCTTTTCTGGTCTTCCTTGCATACTAGGCCTTTCTTGCAGGGCACCTTTTCTGGTCTTCCTTGTAGGGCACCTTTTCTGGTCTTCCCAACTGACTAGGTCTTCCCTACATGCCACCTTTTCTGGTCTTCCCCGCAGGGCACCTTTTCTGGTCTTCCCTGGAGGGCACCTTTTCTGGTCTTCCCAGCATACCAGGTCTTCCCTGCAGGCCACTTTTTCTGGTCTTCCTTGCAGGGCAACTTTTTTGGTCTTCCCTGCAGGGCACCTTTTCTAGTCTTCCTTACAGACCAGTTCTTCCCTACAGGCCACCTTCTCTGGTCTTCCCTGCAGGGCGCCTTTTCTAGTCTTCTTTGCATACCTCCTCATCTGGTCTTCCCTATAGACCACATCTCTTCAGGTCTTCCGACCGGTCCACCCCTTCAAGTCTTCTCAACGGAGCATCTCGTCAGGTCTTCCCTATAGACCGCATCTCTTCATGTCTTGCCAATGGGCCACCCCTTCAGGTCTTCTCAACAGACCATCTCGTCATCTCTTCAGGTCTTCCCAACGGGCCACCCCTTCAGGTCTTCTCAAAAAACCATCTCGTCAGGTCTTTCCTATCGACCACATCTCTTCAGGTCTTCCCAACAGGCCACCCCTTTAGGTCTTCTCAACAGACCATCTCTTCAGGTCTTCTCAACGGACCACCTCTTCAAGTCTTCTCAATTGACCATCTCTTTAGGTCTTCTCTTCAGGCCATCTCTTCAGGTCTGCCCAAAGGGTCACCCCTTCAGGTCTTCTCAACAGACCATCTCGTCATCTCTTCAGGTCTTCCCAACGGGCCACCCCTTCAGGTCTTCTCAACAAACCATCTCGTCAGGTCTTCCCTATCGACCACATCTCTTCAGGTCTTCCCAACAGGCAACCCCTTTAGGTCTTCTCAACAGACCATCTCTTCAGGTCTTCTCAACTGACCACCGCTTCAGGTCTTCTCAATTGACCATCTCTTTAGGTCTTCTCTTCAGGCCATCTCTTCAGGTCTGCCCAAAGGGCCACCCCTTCAGGTCTTCTCAACAGACCATCTCGTCAGGTCTTTCCTTTAGACCGCATCTCTTCAGGTCTTCCCAACGGGTCACATCTTCAGGTCTTCTCAATAGACCATCTCGTCAGGTCTTCCCTATCGACCACATCTCTTTAGGTCTTCCCAACATACCACCCCGTTAGGTCTTCTCAACGGACGATCTCTTCAGGTCTTCTCAACGGACAAAGAATAAGAGGTGACACACCCCTTAATCCGCACCCATCTGTTATGGACCCGAGGTCGCGCATACAAATAAGTCATACTCGTCCATCTCGGAATAAGAGGTGATGCACCCCTTAAGCCGCAACGGCACAATTAAGACGCACTCCAATGGGATGGGGCACGGGCGAGGTCTCAAGGAGTTAAAACTCCGCCTGCTAAGTGAATTGCACCTTGTCACCGATCAGGTCAAGGGTCGCGATGATCTATGCTCTATTCACTTACCGGGTAGCACTCAAGTCACCCTGGACTAGGGTCGCGCACTAGCCACAACGACACAATTAAGACGCACTCCAATGGGATGGGGCACAAGCAAGGTCACGAGGAGTTAAAACTCCGCCTGCTAAGTGAATTGCACCTTGTCACAGATCAGGTCAAGGGTCGCGAGAAGCTATACTCTATTCACTTACTGGGTAGCACTCGAGTCGCCCCGAACTAAGGGTCACGCACTAGTCGCAATGGCACAATTAAGACGCTCTTCAATGGGACGTGGCACGGACAAAATCACGCATTCAAACAAGTCGTACTCGTCCATCTCGGATTGGAGGCAGACCAGGTCTTCCCTACAGGGCACTTTTTTAGGTCTTCCCTGCAGGTCACCTTTTCAGGTCGTCCCTACAGGTCACCTTTTCAGGTCTTCCCCGGTAGGTCACCAATTCAAGTCTTCCCTGGTAGGTCACCTTTTCAGGTCTTCCCTGCAGGTCACCTTTTCAGGTCTTCCCTGCAGGTCACCTTTTCAGGTCTTCCCCGGTAGGTCACCTATTCAAGTCTTCCCTGGTAGGTCACCTTTTCAGGTCTTCCCTGCAGGTCACCTTTTCAGGTCTTACCTGCAGGTCACCCATTCAGGTCTTCCTTGACAAGTCACCTTTTCAGGTCTTCCCTGCAGATCACCTATTCAGGTCTTACCTGACAGATCACCTTTACAGGTCTTCCCTGCAGGTCACCCTTTGAGGTCTTCCCTACAGATCACCTATTCAGGTCTTCCCTGACAAAACACCTATTCTGGTCTTCCCTGTAGACCAGGTCTTCTGGTCTTCCCTGCAGGTCACCTTTTTAGGTCTTCCCTGCGGGTCATCTATTCAGATCTTCTCTTACAAGTCACCTTTTCAGGTCTTCTCTACAGGTCACCTTTTTAGGTCTTCCTTGCAGGTCACCTATTCAGGTCTTTTCTGATAGGTCACCTTTTTAGGTCTTTCCTGCAGGTCACCTTTTCAAGTCTTCCCTACAGGTCACCCATTCAGGTCTTCCCTGACAGGTCACCTTTTCAGGTCTTCCCTGCAGGTCACCTTTTTAGGTCTTCCCTGTAGATCACCTATTCAGGTCTTCCCTGACAGGTCACCTATTCTGGTCTTCCCTACAGGCCAAGTCTTCTGGTCTTCCCTACAGGTCATCTATTCTGGTCTTGCTTGTGGCCCATCCATTTAGGTACTCTTTGCAGACCACCAAGCTTTCCAGGTTGATATTAGAAAGAAAAAGAAAAGCTTTGCCTCGACAAAAGTCAGATGAGAGTTTAGCATGCGAGGTCCCAAGGTTTGATCTTCTGCTCTCCCAATCCTCGAAAGACCAAGAGTTTGAAAATTTTGTCTAATCACTTCCCTTAAGTCTGTTCTTCTGCTTTCCCGGTCCCCGAAAGACCAGAAGAGGGGGCATTTGTAGAAGACCAAATCTGTCCACCTTAGGATCCATTTAAAAGGTCATACCGCCTCGGATCATGACATTAGGCCATAAACACAACACCATCTCAGGTTGGGCCAAGGGAAAATTCCATCCCATGATATGCTCACACCTCCATGGCAATGGGCACACCCACTCCCACTATAAATAGGAGGGTATCCCCTTCATCAAAAAGGGAGAAAAGACTTCTTCTTCTTCCCTAAAAAAGAGAACCCTAGATCCAAGCTTGAAACCCATTTTAATGGACATTGGGCTTCATTGTCAGAGGTTCTCACCATAAAAAGGAACTACGTGTGGCTTGATCCCTCAAAAAGAGTACGAAGGCAGCCTGATTTACATCAGGTTCAGTGCAGAAAAACCTCGTCATTCCATCCATGGCAGACTCTCATCGTTGTCTCTTCGCAGATCTATCCAAACCAAGCCCGGACCGTCCTCGAGTCTAGCCCATTCGAGAAGGAGCACATTTTCACCTCCCACGAACATCTATTATAATAAATTCAACAATGTTGAATCAAATTAAAACACTAATTGATCGAACTAAAAAATTATTGAAACAGATTGAATTGAGATTTTGGATCCAGTTAGACCTGGTACCATCAGTACTATGAGTATCGAACTGCACAACGGATGAATCGAACTTCTTAGCCTATGAATCGAGCTACATTGAGAGTGACATTTTACCCAACAATTGATTGTACAGTTCAATTCATATGATGTGAATTTCGATTTATAGTCTATGTAGTTCGATACTAGTGATACTGATAATATTTAAGCTTGATTGGATGCGAGCTCATTGAACAATATATAAATTAAAGTAAAGCACTAATGAATCCAATTGAACACTATTGAGTAAAATTGAAACACTAATAAATTAAATGAACTAAACAATGTGTCAATCGAACTGAAGTAATTATGCACTGAACAAAAATGTGTACATCAAACTGAACAATCATTAATTGAATAGTGGGCATCTTTGCTTTGCCTAATCGCTACTTTTCACCTTATTTTCATAAAAAAATTTAAAAATTTAGAGCGATTAAAATTTATATGTTATCGTATTCATAAGATCTTTCTAGAATATATACAATGGAGTACAGAAAAATTCTTTAGATACTAAAAGATACAAAAAATTTGAATGATAATAGATTTTCAAGATATATGTAAAATAACATAGATAGTTTACAAAAAAATTTTAAGAGCTTTGCTACACGGGCCCCAACATATAGGCCCCTCTCACGGGCTCCTTGAATTGTCAAAATGTCATTGGTTGTGTTGTTTCTTTTTACAAAAGGACAAAAAAGCAAAATACCAAAGTACCCCTCATTAAAACTCATTCCTTGGGTCATGATTTTCCTCTTTTTCCGGTTTTTTTCCACTCATCTTCTGTCCCTCTCGGCCATTCAAACCCATTCAAACATATTTAGGATTTTCAAAAACTCAAATGTGAATCGAAATCACATAAAAAAAGAAACCCCCTTTTTCTAAAACGGCGAAAAAAGCCCAAGATTTCTTTGAAGAATCGATTTGAAAAAAAAATTGTTCTTTTGGAGGTTTCAACACCAGCCAAAAAATGGGTACAGAACCCTGTTTAAGATCTTATGATCCCATGAATATGATGTTTCTTTTTCTAGGTTTTTTTTCTGAATAGTTACAAAAAGTAACTCACTTTTTTTTTTTTTACAGAAAACTAAAATGTATGTCCAATTTCTATTTTTATTTTTTATGAAAATGTAGCTGACAATCAGAAGAATGTAACCATATTTGAGTTACATGTATTTTCAGTTTGTTTAATGTTACTGCTATGCACAATGTAACCATGTATTAAATGTAACAAACTGTAAGTAGATACTGGTGTATATAAGTGCTCAGAAAATGTAACTAACTATTAGAATGTATTGTTGAATGTAACTTTTTTAAGAATGCAACCAACTTTTCTTCAATGATTCTAATAGTTTATTATTTTTGTATGTATGCATGTCATGATTTATGTTTCTTCATCATTATATGTTTTTTTGTTCATATTGATATGCACAATGTAGCTAGCATCCCTTCATAGTAATTATATTATGTTAATGTAAATTTCTTTGTATTCATTTTTTTAATTAAATATGTATTTTCAGTTTGTTTCATGTTACTGCTATGCTGAAGGTAACCATCATCAAAATGTAACTAATTGAGAATATCTGCACAGCAAATGTAACTAACTATTAGAAGAATGTAAACAACAAAAATGAATATGTGGATTCAGTTTGTTTAATAATAATGTCATTCTGAATGTAACTTGATTGACAATGTTATTTTATCCTAAAAAGTTATTTAGTTTTGTGTCTATGTAAACAACAATCGCATATCTTCTGTATCAAATGTCATTCCAACATATTGCTGCTAAACTTCAACAATCAAATCTTTCTGCGGACTGCCTTCCATAGAAAATGTAACTGAGTCCATTGTATTTCTTACATTCAAATGCAAAAAAGTATCAATAAAACTAATGTACTGTTGTAATCACTAAAAATCAGATAAACATAAAAAACTAAAAAATGGAATAATATGACTCATAGATCCACTAAGATCATATTAAGAGTCGTTGATATTTTGAAATGGAACATTGTTTCACAATTATTTTGTTCTAAAGTAAGTTACATTTGTCAATGTAACTAGTATTATTTACAAAAAAATTTAATAAGTTAGTTACATTTACAAAAATGTATCCAAATCACAAAAAACAGCAAAAGAAGTCCAACAAGGGAATAACTATGTAATTGACATTCAAATGTTAAACAATTGATGTATCTTGTTCAAAACCATGTTTCACATAAAAACAACCATAATTAACATGTAAAAATGAAAAAAATGAAATAATTGAAAAAACATACAACAATGGGAATGAACAAAAAAATCTCAAATTTTACTATGAAAACGAATGCACAATTCAAATGTTGAAATTCAAAAAAGGAAAAAAAAAATGAATGCCCAGACGCGTGATTCTAGGAATTAATTATTGTCCCTTTAACAAACCTCCCCATTAATTACGTTGAAAATTAAAACACACACTTAAGAGATATTTTGAGTAATCTAATCTATGCCATGTCATGGGGCTTATGAAATGAGGCCTGTCAATTATTTTCCTTTTTTAAATACAATAATGATTCCTAGGCCCCAATTTTTCAGGCCCCATCACAGGCCCCATGATGTGGCAAGTGTACATTGTCTATGATACCCTTTACTTGATAACTACCTAAACATGTATCCCTATGATTGTGGAGTATCATTTAATTCTGAAAATTCTGTATTTATTCACCATTAATGGATTCTTAAAATCTTGCAATAATATTTGAGAGGGACCGGAGAAACCATTGATGTTGAAACAATTAAAAATCTGTCTTGTATGCGAAATGAGGAGCATTACGGAATTGATTTTGTTTATGAAGAATACATGTGAGCAAATCGGAAATTCTATTTTTGAGGAGAAGGCACGAAATCGTTTTTTTTTTTCGATTTGGATCTCACATCAATGTCTCTCGGATCAGGTTTGACATTATTAGATTTGTAAAAAAATTGTGTTTTGCTTTTTATTTTAAATATTTAAACACAATTTTTTTTCATGTATTGAATGTCATTTATCACATTTTGATTTGTTTTTGTTTCAATATCTAAATGTAACACTCGAAATCGTTACATTTTATATATGAGTAGTTTGTTTGATGTTACTGTTACATTGTTGACAATGTAATTTTTTAAATCTGTATTATTTTTGTTACATTCGTAAATGTAACAGTCAACCGCATGCATGTATTGATTTATATTTGTTACATTTATGAATGTAACATTTGTATTGCATTTGTTTCAATGTAAATAGTAATTTATATTTGTTACATTTATTACTATAACAGTCAAATACATATGTTTGTTAAATGTATCACACAATAAAAAAAAGTGTTTGACATTTTCTATAAATTATAACTGATTATTAAAAATATAATCTGTTTCTAAATTGTTTAAACATTGCATGGAATGTAAAATATTGAGGTAGGAAAATGAAATTGTTTGTTATATTTATGTAAATGTAACAATTCTGATGTAAATGTAACAAATCGTTGTGAGAGATATAAATATTTAATAAAGGTATTTGATGTAACTAATTCATACAGTAACCATATGTATTTTTTTTATTTAAATTTGAATACAATAAATATTCAACTTTTTTAGTGTAATTTAGGTTCAATTGTAATTTAGGTAAGGATTTTAAAATTCAAAATTTGAAATGGTTAAATGGATTTCAAGATTGACATGGAAAGGTAATAACCGAATAGAGAAAATTGAGGGATTTGGGTTAATGAGAGAGATTTTTAATGAAGGACATATTTGTATTTTGCCATTTTACCATTTTTTAAAAAGTCAACAAACAAAAAAAAACAACCAATGAGATGATGACACCTCATGGGGCTTGTGAGTGGGGCTTATATTTTGGGGCCTAGGTATCATGACTGTTTTAAATAATAACGAAAAGATTTCGGTGTATCTACACAAATTTGAAAATGAAAGTACTTTAAAAAAAACCTGAGGGAGAAACAGTGGGTGGAGAGATTTCCGTGAAAGAAAGAAGACGAAGAATCAGGGCGAGGAGGGTGAAGACATTAAAAAAAAAAAAATGGACAGAGAAAAAGAAAAAATTCATTGTTACCATGAGCGGCTGTTTGACAGCCACTCCATCGACTCACGTTCATTGATAGTGTTGAGTCATGTGTCACCTAGTAGGCTACTGACGAGACATCGACTCACGTTCATTGATAGTGTTGAGTCATGTGTCACCGTAGGCTACTGACGAGACCGGATCCAGTCGGGACTGGATTCGGTCAGTTCGGTCAGTACTGAACTGGACGAACTGAAAATCGAACTGTACTACCTATAAATTGAATTGCGCACAACCAATTGTTGGATATATTTTTCACTTTCTTATTGGATACTGATGATACTTAGGAATTCATATTTTTTCCAATGGTTGATTGGATCCAATAAGAGAGTAAAATATATATCCAACAATTGGTTGTGCAATTCGATTTATAAGTAGTGCAGTTCAATTTTCACATTGTCTAGTTCGGTACTGACTGAACTGACCGGATCCAGTCCCGATCCCGTTACAAACTCAATTGATAGAGGGGGTTGACTGGATCCGGACCAAGTATCTATCACTTTTAAGGGGTCGAATAGGGCACGTCTAGTCCTACCAATCCTTTTTTTTACCCCACCAATCGGCAAAAAAAAAAAAAAAAACCGGTGCTTTTTCTATTCCCACCGATCCGGCCAGGTCGACCAAACTTGGTTGTCACTTTTAGTTTTCGACGACTGACCTTGGTCGTCATTTCATATTTTGGACGACCTAACTTGGTCATCATTTTAGGTTTCGGGAGACCAAACTTGGTCAAACAGAATTTGTAATAAAGTTTATAATTTATTTTCTTGGAAACATAATCTCATGACGTATATCCTCCTTGGATCCTTCATCCCACTCCATGTCTGAGTTGTAATGTAGAGAGAATCAATAATTATTCTTAAATGTAGAACATAAGAACAATTTTTTTATATAAGTGACGGACAAATTTTTAAAAGCCAAATATAAAATGTGTTTGGATCAACTGGTATGTTTTTTTTTTTCAAACAAAGAATCTGCTGAACTACGAATTCAAACGAAGCTTAAAAATGATATATATTTGTCTAATAGGATATTTTTCTATAAAAATTTGAATTAATTGAAAGTATATCTACTTACATTTTTTTCAGTCTCTTAGCTGTTGTTTGGATAAAAGAATAAATATAGAATATGATGGATAAACCCAAAAATTTATTTTCTTACAAAGAATAGGTAAATATAGTTTTGGATCCTGTTCGACCTATTTCGGTCATCTAAAACCTAAAATGGCTACCAAGTTCAATCGTCCAAAACCTGAAATGGCGACCAAATCCGGTCGCCCAAAACCTGAATTGGCGACCAAGTTCGGTTGACTTGAATTGATGGGAGCAGTCAAACACCGGTTTTTTTTTTTTTTGATTGGTGGGGTAAATGAAACACTTGGTGGGGATAGACGCACCCGGTTGAACATAATTTTAATGTATTTGAACAATTATTTTTTAGAAAATAGTAGAAACAATCATTCTATGTTATTTTATAGTTTTAAATTTTTTCAAATATATCTAACACTCTTCTTTAAACGGGAAGGAACCGTGTGGCGACAAAATAGTGAGCCAAACTTTTTAATTCCGTTTCTACCCCTCACATCTACCAAAAAGACTTGTCATCTATTTTAAAATGGATTTTGGATTGGGGATGTTTGTGGAATTTGGTCTCTACCCATTAGTCCATCGTTTATATCTTTGGGCCAGTTTGGCAAGGGGATAAGGTTTTGAAGATAAGTTGTCCTAATTTTAAGGGATAAAAAGTCCATCAATTTTGTTCATATTTACATTTATTAAAATTAGGATAAAAAATGGTGATAAATGCTATCCCAGTATTTAGGTGGATCAAAATATACCAATTTTCATTTCAAAATAGGAACAACTATCTGCGGTTTATCCCAATTATTTTTTATACCAAATAAGGATAAGTTGTCCTCCCACTTACTTATCCTCATAATTATCCCTTATCCCAACACTTATCCCTTTAGCAAACCAGCCCTTTGTCTCCCGCTCTGAGAATTGGGGCGGACATCTCTGTGACGTCATCTCCTCCCTGTCTAATAATTTTTTTGTGTGGATCATCACCCTCCTCCACGTTGACTCTGAAATTATGGCCAGACACCTCTACCATGCTCTCCCCCTCTCCAACTCCCTGGTTTTCTCTCTCTCTCTCTCTCTAAAAACAAAAACAAAGGTCACAAAGGCACTACTAACAAGGCGCCGCCAGAAAAAAAAAAAAAGATATTAAATTTTGCTTTGCATTTTTTCGTGTGGTTCTGCAGTCTAGGTTTGGCAATTTAGGATAATGTTGATTTTTTTTTGTGCTTTTTCATGTGGTTCTATAGTTTGGATTTATGCATTATTGGGGTTTAGGAAAAAAAAAAAGTATTAGGTTTGGCAATATTTGAGTTTAGGATATATGTTTATTTGTTTTGTGTTTTGTACATTTTTGGTTTTAGAGAAAATAAAGGTATTAGGTTTCGCAAGATTTGAGTTTAAGATGTATGTTTATTTGCTTTGTGTTTTCTCATGTTGTTCTAGAGTTTGGATTTGTACATTTTTGGGGTTCAGATAGAAAAAGGTATTAGGTTTGGCAACATTTAAGTTGGGGGCGGTTATTACCACCCCCTTTTACAAGAACCCCACCCAGCGAACCAAACCCATCCCTCCTAAATTATGTGAAAACCTATCCCACCCCTATATATATTCCCAATTGCGAAATTCCAAACCCCCCCCCCCCCTACAAATTTTCATCTCTTTCATTCTTTAACCTCCCTAGCTCTCCACCATATCCACTCTCCGTCCGGCATTTTCACCCTCCGGTAAGCACTCCTCGGTGATCTCCACCTCTCC
>JAUJYN010000030.1:1954091-2044423 GCA_030737835.1 Acorus gramineus | reverse complement strand
CCCCCCCCGAATGCACCGCCGCGCCCTACCTCACCCCGCGCCCAGCGCCTCACCCCGCGCGCACCACCGCTCGCCTCGCCGCGCACCACCGCTCGCATCACCCACTCGACCCGCACCCCCAGCACGCCCAGCGCCCAGCGCCCAGCACGCCCAGCGCCCAGCACGCCCAGCGCCCAGCGCCCAGCACACCCGGCACCCAGCACCCGCGCCCAGTACACCCGCGCTTGCGCCACCCGAGCGCACGCCCGCGCCCACGTCTGTGTGCACGTGCCCGCGCGCCCTGCCACTGCACGCCTGCTGCGCCTGTGCTACCATTCTACCCGGAACAGCTAACCACCCTGCCCGAGCACCTCTACCACCACCCACCGGCCACCAATGGCCTCCGGCAGCCCCCCACCACCACCGACAGCCACCAGCCACCCTCCACACTCAACCACACCCTCCTAACATGCATCTAAACATGAAAAGAAGGAAAAAAACCCTTACCCAAGGAAAGGAGAGGAAAGGAAGGGAACCGGAGGATCTTCGTGCACCGAAACGCCTCCCAACGGATCTCCACCACCAAGACCTCCTCCTACCTCAAAAGGGGCTGAAAACAGGGGAGAATAGAGGGGGTTAGAGGGGGCCAAACTTGTCGGAACTCGAATCCGAGAACACCGGGGGATAGATCGGGACCGGATCTAACCTTTCTATGTTTTGAGTTTTAAGCTTCAAGCACCCTAGGTGGCTCAAAACCAAGAAAAGGAGAGAGGGGGAGAGAGAAAACTCATTTGAGAAGATGATGAATAGTGGGGGAGACTTTTTAGATTCACTTAATATATAACCCTCACTTAGATTAGGGTTAAGCAAGGTTAATTAGGTTTAAGTGAGGCTTTAAGTGGGATTTGACTTGGGTCAACCCAACCACACAAAAAAACAAAAAGGTTGACCAAGTCATGGGCCCACTTTGACCGAGTCAACTCTCCCAATGACTTCTCGCTCGGTCAAAACCCGGATACGCCCCGAAACTGCGAAATTTCAGAAACGTTACCGGAATTCGATGAAATTTTCGTGAGTGGCTTAGAATGGCACCAGGACACATAATATGCAGTTAGATTTTCAATCGGAGTCCTCTAGCTCAGGACGATAGCTAACAATCCAAAATTTTAGCGGTTCCGATCGAAAAACGAAAAAAACTCAAAAACTGCCATAATGCTCCAATGGTTACCAGAAGGCTAAAAAGTGACATATATATAACAAGTAGGCACCTCCTGATTTGGTTTCGGACTGTGCTGAATCGTGGGAGTATACCAGGTAAGCTACGGAGCGGGGAAAGGGCTACCGGGTGGACCAGGGGTGGGAAAGTAGTCTAGTATGCCCCCAAGAGGCCTATGTCACCCATCGGAAAGGGGTGAGGGTGAGGGAAGGGAAAAGTGGGTTGGCGTTGAGGTGACCCACTAGATTGTTTAGTTGCTCCCGTGTTAAGGGCTATGAATATTATATGGTTAATATGAATTGTGATGCATGGGTTGTGCTATTCACTGAGCGTGTGGCTCACCCCTCGCATTTATTTTTCTCCAGTGATATCTGAGTCGGATCTGAAGGAGGAGCTCCCCGAGGCACGTCAGCAGTAGTGGAGCAGCGCCACGTTCTGTGTGTGTGAGGCCATCAGCATCCCCGTTCGGTTGTATGTATTGTATTCCGTGCTTGGGCACACGTTTGTGTTTTTGGATGTCATTGTATATATATATTGGCTCTTACAGGACAGTTGATTATGTATTGAGTCTGTAGTATGTCTTTGAATTACAGATTCAGTCTTTTAGCTTCCGCTATCTGTGTATATATCATGTCAGCCTCTTTGTTGTCTGTGTTGTCATTGTTGATATTGTTTGAGTATATTATTGATCTCTTGTATAGACTGCTGATATCATATATACCATTGCCGCGTCCCGGGGACGGCCGCCCTGGGGCGTGACATTAAAGTGGTGTGAATGGATTGTAATGGGATTGAATGGATTGATAGGGGTATAATAGTCAAATGGCGGGTTTTTGGTTTAAGAGACTTTTATATAGTAGTATAGATAGATTAGCTCCAAACAAGTCCATGGAACATTCAATGCTGTCTAAAAAGCCAGTTAAAAAAATGGGCGATGTTATACTCAGTTCTTCTTATAGTTCAACATGCAGTCTTATGTACCTCATTAGAAATCTAGTGAAATATATCTGATGTATATGTCTATTTTTTTTTACACTTACTGAAAAGGGCGTGTCTATCCCCACCAAACAATTCCCTTAACCCATCAGCAAAAAAAAAAAAAAATCGGTGTTTGGATGTTCCCACCAATCTAGGTTGACCGAACTTGGTCACCATTTCAGGTTTTGGATGATCGAACTTGATCGTCATTTTAGGTTTTGGGTGACCGAACTTGGTGGCCATTTCAGGTTTTGGGCGACTGAAATTGATCGAATAGGGTCCAGAACTATATCTAACTATTCTTTGTAAACAAATTAATTTTTGGGTCAATCCATCATATTCTACGTTTATATCCAAACAACAGCGAAAGGACATAAAAAAATGAAAGTAGGTATACTTTCAATTAATTCAATTTTTTATAGAAAATATCTTATTAGACAAATATATATCATTTTTAAGCTTCGTTTAAATCTGTGGTTAAGCAGATTCTTTGTTTTAAAAAAAAAAAACCTACCAGTTGATCGAAACACTTTTTATATCTGGCTTTTGAAAATTTATCCCTCACTTATGTAAAAAAAATTATTCCTATGTTTTACATTTAAGAATAATGATTGATTCTCCTTTTATTACAACTCAAACTTGGAGTGGTATGAAGGATCCAAGAAGGATACACGTCATGGGTTTAGGTTTCTAGGAAAAAAATTATAAATTTTATCACAAATCCTGTTCGACCAAGTTTGGTCGCCCAAAACATGAAATGACGACTAAGTTAAGTCGCCCAAAACTTAAAGTGGCGACCAAGTCTGGTCGAACTAGCCGGATTGGTGGGAACAGAAAAAACATCTTTCTTTTTTTTTGATTGATGGGTTAAGGGAAATGATTGGTGGGGATAGACGCGCTCTACTGAAAATGGGTTCGTTCAAGTCGAAATGGAACGATATACATTTTTTATCCAATCATATATCTTATTACATGATATTTACTATTCTTTTAAAAATAAAAAATATGTGTGGTCTGCGTTTGAAATTGTAAAAGATTAAATATAACATTTTCCTAAAAAAATAGAGATTTAAAAGCTGTTTGGATAGAGGAATAGAATGAATAGAGGATAAATGAGAATAAGAGTAAATAGGTTGTTTGGATAGGTGGAATAAAGGGGTATACCAATGCTAGATAAATGTGAAATAAGAGGGCATAGCTATTTTAAGGCCCCCTGAAATTAGGTTATTCCACCATGTTGTATATGTGGTTCCACAAATCAAATCAATATTTTTATTTTGCCTTTTCCATTTTATTTTATTTTATTTTATTTGGGGGGGGGGGGGGGGGTTGTGGTTGGTTTAGTATGAAAATGGTACAAAAGGAAAAAAAGAAAAGGAGGCATGGGCACAATAAGAATTGAAAATAAGGATGTGAAAATGCTTACCAGCTGTAGCGGTCCTCCTAATCAACCATTTGTGTTATTTATTCTCTTTTAATTTAGCCATTGTTTGGATACATAATAAGTGGTGGAATAAACTTGGATTAGTTACAATAGGGTTTATTTTATTGATTGGATTGAGTGAATAAAGAGGGATGAAAAAGTTAAAATAAACTGGTATAAACCAGTATTGGAATTCCACCTTTCCCCTGAAATTAACTTATTCTAAGCACTTGCATAAGTGGGGCCCATAATCTTATCAAAATTTTCAATGGTATATACCACATTCCACATCTTATCCAATAACTTATTCAAATTCAATCAAATATCAATAACACGTTATTACGTTTCTTAATAAGAATAACTGAAAACACAAACAAACAGATATCCATAATGGTATAGTTATCTATCGTAGAATAACTCAATTATCTATCTAAATAGGGAATTAGTCCCTAGAGAGAATGATCAGAGTGAAAACGGAGCTTGAGGCCCACCTTCCTCAAGTTCTAAAAGGGGATTAGCAATTTTTGAGGGTCGATTGAAACCACCCTGGCTCTGGACATGCACCCCTTATGAAGGTTGTAAAGAAGGTTGGCCATTCCAAGTTATGGGACAAGGGAGGTAAACAAGAAATTTCAAATATAATGGCTGAGAGAGAAGAAGAGAGATTAAAAATCTCGCTATTCTGGCTCATCGTCAATTTATATTCAGAGGAGGATGACAAACCTTAGTCGCCGAAAATCTTCAATCAATGAGAAAATATTCTTTTTGAAAAATTGAACATTGAGAGAAACATGTTCCACGACTTCAAATCGCCAATCAAGGTGAATCAGTGATAAATGAAGCAATCAAATCAAATAAGGAACAGAGGAAGCTATACGGTTAGGCCTCCAATTTGCACGTCATAAGAGACTGCAGAAAATACAGTTCTGTTCAGACTCAGCCCAAATTAATAGTTCAACTCCTTAATAGTGCAGGGGATTTCTTTTCTTTTTTTTTTGTTGGTGATACTTAATAGTGCAGGGGATTGACCACCTCAATTAAGAGAGTTGATATCTCAAATTCGGCAACTCAGTAGTGTTTCAGATCCTACTGAGTTTAGTCAGATCCCTCGGGAATGGGTGGTTGGCCCAGACTTACTTGTTGGAAATATGGATAAGTCAATTAAAATAAAAATTGTATCTCATTATTTTAAAAAATAGTTATTGTGATTGATGTTAATTTGACTGAGTGGGACACATTTTCTATTCATCATAATCTCTCACTTAAAGTGGCCCACACATCATTCTGTTACACTACCTATACACATACAGAAGCAAGAAGAGTTAAAGACAGATCGTGATCGACCTCCAGTTATTCAGAATAAATATATCGATCCGTAAATCTCTGATCATGTGAATTTAGTCTAACAATTAGTATCAGAGCATGGTTATAGAATTATTTAATAATATATTTTTATGGTGATATCTAGTTTTATTCATCGTTTATATATTAAATAATTCATTTTGTTTTTGAATAATACATGATATGACATGTATATACTATACGGGTTGTTGTTATTATCGGCTGATATGTTAGGTTGATATTTTAGCATATGTTTTTTTGTTATTGAATAACATGGCTTGTGCATGAAAAGTGTTCATATTCAAATACGCATGTACACATCAAATCATTGCCATTAATTTATGGTTTGATATATAAGTTAGCATATAAGACAAGCATGCATATATGAAATGAACCTCGTTCATATTCTTTGTACGGCGCCGAATGCTTATCTCATGCAAATGTATACTTGTCTCGTACATACGTGTATTTAATTTATTTAGTCGGCATATGTATATTTCTTCCACATTTGTATTTACTGGTTTCAGTGAATGTTTAATGAAGGAATTGGAGGCCGGTTATATATATATATATATATATATATATATATATATATATATATATATATATATATATATATATAGTTTGTTATGAATGGGTATGCAAAAAGGATTTAAGATTTACATGTTTTGAATGGAATAAATGTTATCTCCATTTAATTGATGTAGTTATTATTCATATCGTATATTAGATTATAAAGTTATCTCTAATCTAATCAAATATATCTGAGATCTATTAAGAAATGGTTATAAATTTAAATTTTAAAAGTTTGTTATTTCATAAACCAATAAAGATGATCTCAGGATTTACAAATCTCATGATAATGACAGTTTTGCAAAAGAAACCTTGATATTTTGTGATTTCAGGATAAAGACACATTTGCGAATAGAACCCTGAAATTATGTAAATAAAATAGAATTCTGGATAATGGCACTTTTGCAAACAGAACCCTAATATTTAAAAAATTATATTTTAATCCCTGATTTCTGTGAAAATTGTTATTCACTTTTTATTAAGGGAATTAAAATCATTAGTTTGTTAATATACCATTGATGTTCAGATTTTGGGATGAAATTAAACTCTACAAATATCATGTTAGTCATTTGTATGATTTAATTATTTTGGTATTTTGACATGCATGTAAGACACTTTTTTTATTAACATGCTTAGAATAAAAAGTTCTCATTACATTAGGATGATATAATTCATACTTTAATATTTATGAGCACGCCAAAGTGGCCTTAGATGTTAAAATTATTGAATTAATCATATAAAGTTAATAGTGACGATTTTATTGCATTTTATAAACAAACACATAGGTCAATCCCAAAGGAGATCCAATGCGATTTAGGTATAAAATAGAATAGAATAGTAGCAAACCTACATTCTATGTACCCAGGAGTCTATGGTTTGCCCAAAGGTGTCAAGACTCTTTGTTACTGAGACGTAGGATATGTCACTAGTTCTACATGTAGAATATTTTCTACCTAAATGAGTGTAGGTTTAATTGCGGTTGTAAACTCAAGCCCAAAGGAGGGGTTTATAATGTTGCTACTTAACTACTCAACCAAATAAGTATATTAAAGAATATCATATACATATTTGGAATTTATTGCATAATTTGGAATATATGCATTTGATGAATGTTATAATATGCAACCTTGTATTTTAAGACATTATGTTGATTTAATATCTCATGTGAGTCAATATTGTCATTTTCAACAATTTCTCCTGCTTTTGTTTCAAGTAATAACAACAATATTCCTATCCTCAATTGATCAAACTTTACTGAATGGAAGGATCAAATCAATTTAACATTAGGGTGGATGGATATGGATCTTGCGTTGAGGGAGGACAAACCTGACCTCCTCACTGTCGAGAGCATGCAAGAAGAAAAGGCCAAGTATGAGAAATGGAAACGCTCAAATCGGCATGCTCTTTTGCTGATGAAAGCGCATGTGGGAAAGAACATTCAGGGATTTATCCCTGAGTGTGACACGGCCCAATCTTATCTGAAAAATGTGGAAAAACAATTTGTTAGCTCCAATAAAGCCTTGGCCAGCACCCTAATGAACAAATTGTCCTCCATGAAGTATAAAGGATTTGAAGCTATTCGTGAACACATAATGCAAATGCGAGATCTAGCTGCTCAATTGAACACACTTGAAGTAACCATTTCTGATTCCTTCTTGGTGCACTTTGTTCTCAACTCTTTGCCGCCTCAATATGGTCCATTCAAAATTTCCTACAACACGCATAAGGAAGATTGGTCAATCAATGAACTTCTGACCATGTGTGTGCAAGAGGAAGAGAGGCTAAAGCAAGAGAATATGGAGAATGTTAATTTAACTTCTCATGTGGAGAACAAGTATACTGGAAAAGGAAAAGGTGTCTCTTTCAAGAAGAAGTCAAAGAAAGCTTCAACTATTTAGAACCAAGTTGGAAGCTCAAGCTCTGGTTCCATTCCGAATCAAACCAAAAAACCAGTGATAAAGTGCTTCTTTTGCAAGAAGAAATGACACATGAAGAAGAACTATCAGAAATATCAGAAATGGCTTGCCAAGAAATGTAATAATTTGGCTTTTGTGTGTGAACAATTGAATATGGTTTCCGTTCCAAATTACTCATGGTGGATTGACTCTGGTGCCACAATCCATGTTGCCAATTCTATGTAGGGCTTTCTGTCCCAAATAAATCCAACTGAGAGTGAACGATGCATCATATTAGGAAATGGGATGCGTTCACGCGTGGAGGCTGTAGGAACCTTTAGATTGATCTTAGACAGTGGTTTTGTTTTAGACCTTGAGAACACTTTCTTTATTCCCAGTTATTCCTGCAATTTGATTTCTGTTGCTAGAGTGGACCATGTTGGTTTTTCATTTAATTTCAATAATTGTGGTTTGTCTATTTCCCATAATTCCCAATTAGTTGGTTCTGGAATTCTTGTGGATGGTTTATACAGACTGCATCTTGATAATTCCTATCAGCACTCCCTTTTAACCTTGCATAGAAATGTTGGCACTAAGCGTGGAAGAATAAATGAAACATCATCCATGCTTTGGCATAAAAGATTAGGCCATGTCTCAAAAGAGAGATTCCGGAGATTAGTCGAAGAGGGTATACTACCTTCACTAGATTTCTCTGATTTTGAGACATATGTGGACTGCATAAAGGGAAAGCAGTCCAAAACCTATAAAAGAGATGTCATAATGAGTAATGGAACATTAGAATTAATCCATAGAGATATTTGTGGTCCTTTTACTCCTTGTATAAGTGGTGAAAGGTACTTCATCACATTCACTGATGACCACATAAGATATGGTTATATCTATATGCTCTCTAAGAAATCAGAAGCAATCAATGCCTTTAAAGTTTTCAAGGCAGAGGTAGAAAACCAACAAATAAAAGAATCAAAGTGGTAAGGTCAGATAAGGGTGGTGAGTATTATGGTAGACACACTGAAGCTAGAAGAGCTATAGGTCCATTTGTGTTGTGCCTGTGTCATTTGGAGCGCTCTGATTTAAAATTTGGGCTACATAATTTTTTTTTCTAAGTTATGTATTTCCAATTTGGTATTTGGATTTGATTTTGTTAAAATCTAAGATGAAGAGGTTTAAATATGATTTTATTATGAGATGTCCAGTTTTGAGTTAGCTTTCGTACAAAAGTGGAATCAGATCAACTGGATTCTTGTAGTAAAAGTTATGGGTATTTTACCAAGTATACCCCGGGGATGAAAATTCTGGCAGCAGCCCTGCTCTATGTTTAGCTCTAATTTCAGAATATCTGGAGAGGTTATTTGATAGCATGAACATGAAAGTTGTAGATAATATTCTTAGCTTTCCAACGGACTTGGAATTGTGCAATTCGGAGCTATATTGAGGAAGTTATGGCTGTTCCAGTGAAGCATGCGCAGAATTTCTAGTCAAAGGACGACTTAGTCATTTCCATCCCCTCTTTAGATATTTGTGTGCAATAAATATCTCTTCTTCTTCTTCTTCTCTCTCTCTCCCTCTCACTTCCACGCCCACATCTTGGCCCTCTCTTCTCTCTTTTCAAAGACCCCCTAGGTGTTTGTGAAAATGTCACAAAGAGAAGGAGATGGTGGAGGAGGAAGTGATGGTGAGGTTTTGTGTTGTTGTTGTTGATCTTCTCTTCTCTCAAGCTCCCCCTCATGATCCTTCCCCCCTGATTTTCAGCCATGAAGGAGGCTGAGGAGAGGCTGAGGAGGTGGTGGTAGTGGTGGTGGTGGTTGAGGTGGTCGCGGGTGCGTCGAGGGCCCCCGAGCCTCCCCCTATCATTTCCCCTCCAAAGGTGAGCCTTTCCCCTTCGTTTCTTGATTTTTATGGCTTAGGGTTGCTTGGGAGGGTCATGCATGTTGGGTAGATGTGTTAGGGTGTGTGTGAGAGGTTGGGAAGGGTTAAAAAGGGGTAAGGGTTGGCTGGGCGCGCATCGGGAGCTGTCTGCATGCGTGCGCGCGCAGGCAGGCCCTGGCAGGCGCAGTCAGGCGCGCAGACGCGCACGGGTGCGTGCGCGTGAGCGCGCGGAGTGGTCGCGCGGGTGCTGGCTCGAGCGGGGGTGCGCGCGGGGGTGCGCGCGAGCGTGTGCGCGCACGGAGCAGTGCGCTTGGGCATGCGCCTGGGCGCGTGGCTGGGGACCAGTGCGCGCGTTCGTGCGCGTGTGTGCGTGTGCTGGGGCGTGCGCGCGGCAGCGCGTCTGGGCGCGCGGGCAGGCGCGCGGCAGTGCGCCGAGGGTGCTGGGGTGCGTGCGTGCGTGCGCATTCGTGCGTGCGCGTGCGGGGGGCCATGCGTGTGGCTGCCCGAGGGTTTGGGTAGGTGTCGGGGCACTCGGACTCGCGTGCGTACGTGCGTGCTCGCATGCGTGCGAGCCCGTATGCATGCTTGTCCGAGTATTGGGTATTTCTAATGATTTCTATGTGTAAATTGTGTTGTTACTCACCAAATTCGATGCCCCTACCTTGCAGATCTCGTCGGATGGGATGCGCGAGGTCCCGGGTTGTAAGGTGAGTGGTTTGATTCCAATCCCCCCCCCCCCTCTCTAGGGATGCGCTCGACCCGCATAGACGCGCGTCGCGCATCGATGGGCCCCCCTAGCTATAATATGTAAAAGCTATGCATGCATGATTAATATGATATATCCATGCCACCTTAGACTTTGTATGCTAGGGATATGCACCCTTATATCATGTATAGCGGCCTATGCATGTTTAGTCACCTTGTCCCTTGATTTGAAAGCCCCGACCTACGCATGTTTCCCATTTTGTTTAAATTTATTTAAATCAAATGTGAGTATGTTGTTGTAAGCATGCCTTAGAGAATATTATAACCTTGTTGTTATAATATATGTTTCCCCGCATCTTAGTTATGCGCCCTGGAGGAATTCTTGAGAATTCATGACATTAGTAGTGTTAGAAATCGTTGTCGACGGATCCAACAGGATCGTACGCGCATGAGTAGGCTGTCTTCTCCTTTCGGTTAGATCCGATGTAAAACTCCCCGGCGTTGGCTGTACCTGACAGAGGGCTCCCGTCCATAGGTACCTCCGATGTGTCGGGCAGTACTGGTAGTTGGAGTGGACTAGGTCGAGGCTACGAGGGTGGGAAAGGGCTACCGGGTGGACCAGGGGTGGAGAGCGGTCTAGTCTGTCCCAAAGGACCCATGACACCCCTAAAGGGTGAGCGTGGGGTGGATCGGCGATGTTACGACCCTCTAACTTGTGTAGTTACTCCCGTTTAGGAACTATGACTACTTTAAGGTTAATATGAGTGTGTTGGTTGTTGTTATGCATGTGTGTGATATCTCGATAAGCGAGTATCGAGAGTGGTTGTTTTCCTTTGGGTTTCGCTTTGTGAACATGGGATCGTTCTCCCCTTCGTTGGATCCGATGTAGGAACTCCCCGGCGTTGGCTGTACCTGACAGAGGGCTTCCGTCCGTAGGTACCTCCGATGTGTCGGACAGTACGGATGGTGGGAGTGGACTAGGTGGAGGCCACGAGGGTGGGAAAGAGCTACTGGCGGACCAAGGGTGTAGAGCGGTGAGTTGAGGAGATCGGGTTGTAGATACTACCCGGGAGAGGGTTAATGAATGATGTCGCGAGCGTGGAATCGTTCTCCCCTTCGTTGGATCCGATGTAGGAACTCCCCGGCGTTGGCTATACCTGTTAGAGGACTAGGCGGAGGCCACGAGGGTGGGAGAGGCTACCGGGTGGACCAGGGGTGTAGAGCAGTCTAAGTCTCTTCCCAAAGTCCCAAGATGTCTCCTTTCAGGAGTGAGGGTGTGGATGAGGCGAAGACACGTCGCCTCGTGACCCATTCGTTGTTCGACCGTTCCCATAGTTGTTGGGTCTGGTCTCGTGATCGATGTTGAAGGACATCGTTGGGCGATTGTCTAGATGTAGATGATCCAGTAGTGTTGAGTAGACCAGTAAATCCGGGTCTCTTCGACCGACGGTATGGTCTCTCCCCATAAGTCCCAAAAGACTCCCTCCGGGAGTGAGGGTGGGGGTGAGGTTGGTCGCGCCGCCACGTGACCCAGTGATCCATGGGTTTCTACCCATGTTTTCCTTGAAAGGAAATTGATTATGTATTGAACTGTAGAATGGTGATTGGTTTCCAGCCACTCACTGAGCTTGTAGCTCACCCCTCGCATACTGTTTCTTTTCAGGGGCAGTGTTGGGCGTGGAGCTGGAGCTTCCTGTGGCGTGGTCTTATGGGAGTGGAGCGTTCTGCCGGCGGGTGGCGTGTGCGAGGCTGTCAGCATTCCTAGAGTCATTTTATGCTTTGTAAATCGTGCATGTGGCACATGTTGTATTTTCTTTGGTCTAGACTTGGCTTTCACAGGACATTGATTGTGTATTCGGGTCAGTAATATTATTTTTGATTTACAGACATTGTTATATATTATGCTTTCTCTTTTCAGTCAGTTATCATTATCTTGCTTTGTCGCCTTGTGTATTGTTGTTGGTGTCCTTATTGACCTCAGGTATTGATAGCTGACGTTTATTATTGCCACGTCTCGGGGACGGCCGCCCTGGGGCGTGACAATTTGGTAGGTTCCTTGAAGGATGTAGAATTCAAGCACAATATTTCATGCCAGGGAGACCTAATCAAAATGGTGTTGCCGAAAGAAGGAATTGCACTCTTTTGGACATGGTTAGGAGTATGATTAGTAATTCTTCATTTCCTTTGTTCTTGTGGAGTGAGGCCTTAAAGATTGCTATTTATTTATTAAACAGGATTCCTTCGAAAGCTGTACCAAAAACACCTTTTGAAATATGGACAGGAAGAAAACCTAGTTTAAATCACCTACATAAGTGGGGTTGTCAGGTAGAGGCTAGGTTATATAATCCACATGAAAGGAAATTAGATTCTAGGATAGGAAGTGCATATTTTATTGGATATTTAGAAAGATCCAATGGATATAAATTTTACTGTCTTTCACTCCAAACTAGAATAGCAAAAATTGATGTAGCAAAATTTCTTGAGGATGACTTAATCGGTAGGAGCGTGGAACGTCGAAACATTGTATTCGAGGAGATAATAGAAACGACACGTAATGTTGTTGATAGTTTGATGGTTCCATATTCAGTAATTCAACAACAAATTGTGGAACCACAACCTATTGTTCAAGATCCACCTCATCAAGAAGTTGAACTGGTAAATGAAATTCCTCCTCCAGTTCAAAAGGAAATTCAAATACCATTAAGAAGGTCTTCAAGAAAAAAAAGGAAAGTTATATGTATCAGATGAATATGTTGTGTATCTACATGAAGGCCATGAATTAGAAGATCCTATTTCATTTTCATAAGTCATAAATAATAGAGATTCATCTAAGTGAAATGATGCTATGAAAGAAGAGTTAAACTCAATGCAAAAGAACAATGCTTGGGATATTGTTGAGTTACCTTAAGGAGTTAAACCCGTTTGGTGCAAATAGGTCTACAAGACCAAAAGGGACTCTAAAAGCAACATAGAGAGACATAAAGCCATAGTTGTAGCAAAATGTTTCACTCAAATTGAAGGCATCGACTATACAGAGACCTTCTCTCCAGTCTCTCAGAAGAACTCCCTTAGAATTATTATGGCATTGGTAGCTCATTTTGATTTAGAGCTTCACCAAATGGATGTGAAAACATCATTTTTAAATGAAGATCTTTATGAGGAGGTATATATGGATCAACCTGAAGGCTTCTCGCAAAAAGACAAGGAACATCTAGTATGCAGATTAAGGAAGTCGATATATGGACTTAAACAAGCCTCCCGACAGTGGTACCTCAAATTCAATGAGGTAATTATGACCTATGGTTTTAAGGAAAGCATTGTTGATCAATGTATATATCTCAAGGTCAGTGGGAGCAAGTTTATATTTCTGGTTCTGTATGTCGATGACATCCTGCTTGCTAGTAATGATTTAGGGTTACTTAATGACACTAAGAACTTTCTTAGCCAAAATTTTGAGATGAAGAATGTGGGTGAAGCCTCTTATGTTTTAGGCATAGAGATTTACAGAGATAGATCTAAGTATTTACTTGGACTATCTCAAAGGACCTACATCACTAAAGTGCTTGAGAGGTTCGGCATGAGTAACTGTAAACCTTATGTGGGCTCCCGTCCAAAAGGGTGACAAATTCAATAAAGCTCAATGTCCAAGAAATAAACTTGAAACTTTAGAGATGGATAAAATTCCTTATGCTTCCGCTGTTGGCAGCCTGATGTATGCTCAAACATGAACTCGTCCTGACATTGCCTATGCAGTTGGATTACTTGAAAGATATTAAAGTAATCCGGGCATGGAGCATTGGAAGGCAGCCAAAAAGGCTATGAGATATCTTCAAGGGACGAAAGAACACATGCTCACATATAGAAGATCAGATAATCTTGAACCCATTGGGCACTCCGACTCTGATTATGCTGGGTGCTCTGATGTTTGTAAATCAACATCAGGATATGTCTTTATGCTTGGTGGTGGTGTTGTTTCATGGAAGAGTGAGAAGCAAAAGGCGACCGCTTCCTCTACCATTCATGTAGAGTATATAGCTTGTCACACAGCCACATCTCAAGCATTAGTATTAAAAAATTTTGTCACAGAGCTTCAAGTGGTAGAATCTATCTCAAGACCAATAAAGATTTATTTGTGACAACTCAGCTGCTGTCCTTTTCGCTAACAACAGAAAGATATACAAGGGTTTTAAGCACATTAAGGTCAAGTATTATTTTGTTAAAGAAAGGATTGAGAAGGGCTACTGTTATATATGTGTCACTTTTAGCCTTCCGGGCCCCTTTGGGACATTTCTGCAGTTTTTCAACTTTTTCTTTTTTCGATCGAAACCGCTAAAATTTTAGACTTTTAGCTATCATCCTGAGCTTGAGAACTCCGATTGAAAATCTAACTGCACATTATGTGTCCTGGTGCCATTTCAATCCACTCCCAAAAATATCATCGAATTCCGGTAACGTTTCGGAATTTCGCAGTTCCGAATCGTATCCGGGGTTTGACCAAGCGGAAAGTCATGGGGAGACTTGACCAAGTCAAAGATGACTTTGACCAAGTCAATTTTGACCATTGACTTGGTCAAATCATTTTGTTTGTTTGTGTGGTTAGGTTGACCTAAAGTCAATCTCACCAAAAACCCTAAATACCCTGTGTGTGAGTGTGTGAGCCTAAGTGGGCGTCCCCTTCTCCCTTCCCTTCTCTTCTCTTCATCTCTCTCTCACACACAAAGCTCCACCTCTTCCTCTTCTCTCTTTTTCCACCATTAGAGGTAGTAGAAGGAAGAAAACAAGGAAACCCTAGAAGGGAAAAAGATTGGTAAGGGTTGGATCTACCTTTCCATGGTTTTTGTTTAGTTTTCCCCCTTGTTTACCTCCCTCTCATGGCTTCTCATAACCCCTGTTTTCAGCCATTCTTGGGCTGAGAAGTGGTCTTGGTGGTGGTGGTCTTGGTGGTGGCGTTTTGGTGCGCGAAGGGCACCCGAGTTCCCTCCCTTTCCTTTCCTCTCTTTGGGTAAGCTTTTCACCTCCCTATGCTTGTTTAGATGCTTGTTTAGGGTATGTGATTGGGTGTGCATGCTTGCATGGGTGTTAGGGGGGTGTGGGAGGGCTGAGGAGGGGGTGGAAGGGGCTCGGGCGCGCGTGCGGAGTCATCCGCGCGCGTGCGCGGGAGTGCGCGCGAACGTAGGCGCTGGCGCGCGCAGACGGGCACGCTGGCTGGCGCGCGTGCGTACGCGCAGACGCGCAGGCATGCGCGCGGTGCGCGCGGGGGTGCGCGCGGAGTGTTGCGCGGGGGCGCAGTGTTCGCGGGTACGCCAGAGCTGGACGCGCTCAGCTCCTGATTCGGACTGGAACTGCGTCACGGGCCGCCCTCAGCTCCTGAATCTCTCGTGCCTGCTCATTCAATACTCTAGTCTGGGCCTCCAGTGCCCTGGTCTGAGTCTCCACCAAATCCGCTATCTGCGCGAACGCGCGCTCCCATGCAGGAGGCTCCTGCGCTGATCCTGGCCTCATAGCCGTGGACTCTCTAGTAGCTTCCTCGCCTCTGGTAGGTCCAGAAACCTCCAAAGGTCGAGAGGGACCACGTCTGCGCCGTCCTCTGCGATGAGGCATATCAGCAACCTAAGAAAACCAGACACTAGGATCAGAATACTCATATAGAAATCCTAGGACTCATCTCTACGAAAAAGAAGACAATTGGCTCTGACAGGACCAGGCTCTGATACCAACTTTTTGTCACGCCCCATGGCGGCCGTCCCCGGGGCGCGGCAAGTGTATATATGATATCAACAGTCTAAACAGGAGGTCAATAACATACTCTAAACAACAGCTAAAAATGACAACACAGACAAAAGCAGGGCTGACATGATATATACACAAATAGCGGAAGCTAAAAGACTGAATCTGTAATTCAAAAACATATCACAGACTCGATACATAATCAACTGTCCTATGAGAGCCAATATACACAAATACGCCCAAGTATAATACAAACAGGTGCCCAAGCACGGAAATATATACATACAATCAAAAGAAAGGATGCTGATGGCCTCTAACACTCGCGGGACGTGGCGCTGCTCCGCTACTGGTGAGGTCTCTTGGGAAGCTCGTCCTTCAAGTCCGACTCAGTGATAACTGGAGAAAAATATATATGCGAGGGGTGAGCCACACGCTCAGTGAATAGCACAACCCATGCATCACAATTTATATTAACCACAAATAATCAATCAAACCTCAAAGTGGCAGGAACTACACAATCCAGTGAGTCGCTACATCGCCGACCCACCACACCCTCACCCTCACCCCTCAATAGGTGACATAGGATATTGGGACTGACTAGGCTGTTAATCACCCTTGGTCCACCGATAGTCTCTCCTCCACTCCGTAGGCCGCTTGGCCTACTCCCACACTTCAGCACAGTCCGAATCCAAATCAGGAGGTACCTACTGATGGGAGCCCTCTGATGGGACGGCCTTTCTAACGCTGGGGCAGTCTCTATACGGATCCAACGAAGGGAACAGAAACAGCCTATCCATACGCATACGATCCACTCGGATCCGTCGGCAACACATCTCAACAACTCTAATGTCATGAATTCTTCAGAATTCCTCCAGGGCGCATAACTAAGATGCGGGGAAACATATATTATAATATTATTGGGAAAAGAAACCTTGGGAGGGCACCATGAGGTCCCGATATAGGACATCCCAACAACCAAACAAGGAACACGGAGTACCCTAGCCCGGGTCTCAATGTTGACCTCGCAAGGCCCCTTATAATATTCCCTAAGGCATGCTAATAGTCATATGCTCGCATTTGATTTAAATAAATTAAACTAAATGGGAACATGCATAGGTCGAGGCTTTCCTAGCATGAAAACATGGTGACAGGATGCATGGCTCTTACACATATCCTAAGGGTGCAAGTCCCTAACATACAAGGTCTAGGGTGGCATGCATACTACATACTAATCATGCTTGCATGGATTACAAGTTAATATTAAACTATGGTGCCCCAGGGGAGGACGGTATACGCCCAAGTGCATATAGCGCCTCCCTACTGGGTTGGATTGTCCCACTCACCAATAACCAGGTCGTCGCGCGACCGTCCGTCAAGATCTGCAAGACAGGGTAATCAACTCGGTGAGTAAAATACACAAATATATACAAAAATACACTAAAATACCCAACACTCGGACAAGCGTACATACGGCCCGTACACACGCGAGTCCGAGCACCCCGACTCACCCGAACCCCCGGGCAGCCGTACGCACGGCCACCCGACCCAGGCGCACAGCCACGCCCCAGCCCGCGTGCCCAGACGCACTGCCGAGCCCCTGCCCGCATGCCCGAACATGCTGCCGAGCCCCCCGGGTGCACCGCGCGCTAACTGCGCCCCAGCGCAGCAACTCGCGCGCACACCCGTACGCCCTGCGCCCCAGCACAGCACCCCGCGCACACCACCAGCTCGCCTCACAGCGCGCGCACAGCACGCACTGCGCCTCTGCGCAACGCTCCGCGGGCACGCCCCCACACAGCGCCCTACGCGCAGCACCTGCACGCGGCCCCGCGTGCACAGCACGCACTGCGCCTCTGCGCAGCGCTCCTCGCGCATGCCCTAGCACGGCGCCCAGTGCGCAGCACCCGCACACCACCCGCGTACTGCGCCCCCTGCGCAGCACCCGCGTGCCCTGCCAGCCTGCTCTGCCCGCCCTGCCTGCCAGCCCGCCTGCCTGCGCTGCCAGCCTACCCGAGACAACCCTACCACCTCCCCGACGGCCACCAATGGTCACCAACAGCCACCAACCGCCACCAACAGCCACCCAAACCACCATGAAAGCCATACATACCCAAAAACACCTCCTAATCAAGCATCTAAACAAGAAAGGAAGGAAAAGAAACTCACCCAAGGAGAGGAATGGAAGGGGAGGAAGATCGAGTGCTCTTCACGCATCGAAACACCGCCTCCACGACTACCACCACCGAGATCTCCAACTCAGCCAAAGAGGGGCTGAAACAGAGGAGAAAAGAGGGTATGAGAAGGTCACACATGTGGGAATTCGAATCCGAGATCACCGGAAGGTAGATCGGGTTCTTACCTATCCTTTCTCTTCTTAGGGTTTTTGATTTCCACCACTAGAACTAGGTCATATGGGGGGATTAAAGAGAGGGAGAGAGAGAGGAATTTTGGAGAAGATGATGAATAGTGGTCTTATTGTTGTCGTGGGATTTCTTTATACTCACACACCCACCAAACACTCTCACACCCACACTTAGATTAGCCCTAATTAGGTTTAGGCTAGGATTAGTGAGGTTTAAGTGCACTTTGACTTGGGTCAACCCATCCACACTAGAAAACAAAGGAGTTGACCAAGTCATGGGCCCACATTTGACCAAGTCAAGTCTCCCAATGACTTCTCGCTTGGTCAAAACCTGGATACGATTCCGAACTATGAAATTCTGAAACGTTACCGGAATTTGATGAAATTTTTGTGAGTGGCTTGAAATGGCACCAGGACACATAATGTGCAGTTAGATTTTCAATCGGAGTCCTCAAACTCAAGACGATAGCTAACAGTCCAAAATTTTAGCGGTTCCGATCGAAAAACAAAAAAAAACTAAAAAACTGCCAAAATGTCCTAATGGTTACCAGAAGGCTAAAAGTGACACATATATAACATCATTAGCACCATCTGGGTGCATGTTACCTCTCAGGCGTTCACGAGGTACTCGGACTTGGTGTCTTGGGCGAAGACAGTCGAGCGAGACCTTGGGGTCCCTTTGGGGGTTCCGACCCCTTCTACAGACCAGAGACCCCCCAGGAGCCAGGACCAAGGACAGCGCAAGAAGAAGCGGCCCCGCTTTGATCAATCAGCGGCTGCCGCTACTCCAGTCGATGTGGTGCCAGTGCGAGGTCCAGCACCCATTGCGGCAGTACCAGTCCAGGCCAGGCAACCGGAGAAGCGGCGCTGTTTCCATTGTCAGCGCGTCGGGCATATTTTATATAATTGCCCCGATGCTGGCCGACCCCGTGTGCTGCCTCCGCAGCAGCAGCTACAGCAGCAGCCGTACCAGCAGCAGCAGCCACGCCAGCAGCAGCAGCCTCAGCGTCAGCAGCAGCAGCCACAGGGTGGCCGAGTTGACTAGAGGAGGCAGCCAATGCAGCCTGCGAGGCGTGCCCCTGCTCCTCAGCCGCAGTTTGTTCAGGGTCGAGTTGCAGCGCTTTCAGCCGAGGAGGCGCAGGCTTCGGGTAGCGTGGTTCGAGGTATTGTTTTGATCTCCCAGCTCCCTGCATATGTGTTATTTGATTCCGGAGCCACGCACTCGTTCGTGTCTCCCTTTTTTGTGAGACGGACGGGCGTGGCGTCCGCCCCTCTTGATGTTATGCTGGAGATATCATTGCCCGTCGGAGACCGTATTCTCCTCCGTTCAGTTTACCGAGGGTGTACCGTGGTGATTGCGGAGCATGAGTTTCCAGTGGAGTTGGTAGAGCTCGCCATGACGGACTTCGATGCCATCCTGGGAATGGATTGGCTCTCAGCTAGTCACGCCAGCATCGACTGTTTTGCGAAGTCGGTGTCTTTCCACCTTCCAGGTTGGAGATCTTTTCAGTTTCTGGGCGATCGTGACATAGCCCCTTTGGGGTTCGTGTCATCTATCCAGGCGTGGAGACTCCTTCAGGGAGGATGTGAGGGCTTTCTGGTGTATATTGCTGAGGAGGACGCACCACTGCGGGCAGATATCAGTCAGACTCTGATCGTGGTAAAATATCCAGAGGTTTTCCCCGATGATCTTCTGGGATTACCGTCGGATCGCGCGATCGAGTTTGAGATTAATCTAATTCCGGGGACCGAGTCGATTTCGAGAGCTCCGTACCGGATGGTCCCAGCAGAGCTGAAGGTGCTCAAGGAGCAGTTGGAGGAGTTGCTTGAGAAGGGCTTCGCACGTCCGAGTGTTTCTCCGTGGGGAGCCCCTGTTTTGTTCGTCCGGAAGAAGGACGGTTCGCTGCGTCTTTGTATTGATTACCGGCAGCTGAACAAGCGGACCGTGAAGAACAAGTACCCCTTGCCACGGATTGACGATCTGTTTGACCAGCTCCAGGGAGCGCGTGTCTTTTCTAAGATCGATCTCCGTTCGGGCTACTATCAGCTGAAGATCCGAGAGTCAGATATTCTGAAGACGGCCTTTCGTACCCATTATGGGCACTACGAGTTCCGAGTACTACCGTTTGGGTTGACGAATGCGCCGGCAGCCTTCATGGATCTGATGAACCGGGTGTTTTGGCCCTTCCTCGACTCCTTCGTAGTAGTCTTCATCGATGATATTCTGGTGTACTCGAGGAGTCTTGAGGAGCACGCTGACCATCTCCGCACTGTCTTGGAGACTTTGGCCCGACATCAGTTGTTCACCAAGTTCAGTAAGTGCGAGTTTTGGTTGGAGCGTATGGCCTTTCTGGGCCACGTGATTTCCGGCGAGGGCATATCTGTGGACCCGGACAAGACGCTCGCCGTGTCGAATTGGCGTCGACCGTCGAACCCCACAGAGATTCGGAGCTTCCTGGGCTTGGCGGGTTATTATCGGAGGTTTGTCGAGGGTTTCTCGAAGATAGCTGTTCCTCTGACCCGCCTCACTCGGAAGGATGTCCGGTTCGAGTGGTCCCCAGCTTGCGAGGAGAGCTTCCTGGAGTTGAAGCGAAGGCTCACCTCAGCGCCAGTTCTTACCATTCCGTCTGGGAGTGGTGGATTCGCAGTCTACTCCGATGCATCGTGGTTGGGTGTGGGTTGCGTCCTGATGCAGTACGGTAAGGTTGTGGCTTACGCGTCGCGTCAGTTGAAGCCCCATGAGCAGAATTACCCCACCCACGACTTAGAGTTAGCAGCGATCATCTTTGCGCTGAAGATGTGGAGGCACTACCTCTATGGCGAGGAGTTCGAGCTCTTCACTGATCACAAGAGCTTGACTTATTTGCAGTCCTAGCCGGAGCTCAACATGCGTCAGAGACGTTGGGTCAAGTTCCTGAAGGACTATGATTGTGACATCGCTTACCATCCGGGTAAGGCGAATGTCGTGATGCTCTCAGCAGGCAGCCCTTGGGCATGGCCGCCCACTTGGCTGTACGTCGTTGGAGGCTTCTGGAGGAGGCCACTTGCTGGATCAGCGTTCGAGAGACACCTGCGGGTGGCTTTTTGGCCAGGCTAGTGGTGCAGCCCGTTCTTCTCGACGAGATCTGCACGGCTCAGGGGCAGGATCCTCACTTTCTAGTCCTCTCTGAAGGCGTCGCCCGGGAGCGTTCGGACTACCAGATTCGCGAGGACGGGATCCTGCGGTTCAGAGGTCGAGTATGCATTCCTGACGACGCAGAGCTGAAGCAGAAGATCTTGGACGAGGCCCATCGTTCGAGGTACACAGTGCATCCTGGTGGCACGAAGATGTACAAGGGCCTTCGTCGTGGCTACTGGTGGCGCGGGATGAAGGTGGATATTGGCCGTTTCGTTGCCCGTTGCTTGGTATGCCAGCAGGTGAAGTCGGAGCATCAGCGTCCTGCGGGGAAGCTGCAATCCATTGAGATTCCTCAGTGGAAGTGGGAGCAGATCACCATGGACTTCGTTTCGGGCTTGCCGAGGTCACGTTCGGGTCGCGATGCCATCTGGGTAATCGTCGACCGAATGACTAAGTCCGCTCATTTCCTCCCCATCCGACTCACCGATTCTCTGGACACCCTGGCGCAGTTGTTTGTCTCCGAGATTGTTCGTCTCCATGGCACTCCCGTCAGCATCATTTCTGATAGAGACGCGAGATTTACTTCGAGGTTCTGGCGTAGCCTTCAGCACGCCCTTGGTACGAACCTCCACTTCAGTACAGCGTTTCATCCGCAGACGGACGGCCAGTCGGAGAGGACGATTCAGACCCTGGAGGACATGCTGCGAGCTTGCGTTCTCGATTTGGGGGCAGTTGAGAGAGGCATCTTCCGTTGGTGGAGTTTGCCTACAACAACAGCTACCACTCGAGTATCCGGATGGCACCATACGAAGCGCTCTATGGCCGTAGCTGCAGGTCCCCCTTGTGTTGGGACGAGGTCGGAGAGCGCCAGTTGGAGGGACCAGAGATCATCCACCAGACCTCAGAGATGGTCAAGACGATTCGCGAGCGTATCCGAGTCGCTCAGAGCCGTCAGAAGAGCTACGCCGATCGTCGTCGCCGTGAGCTCGCCTTCGAGGTTGGTGACCATGTTTTCCTGAAGGTGTCCCCGACGAAGGGCATCTTCCGTTTCGGTGTGCGGGGCAAGCTGAGTCCGCGTTTCATTGGGCCGTTCCTCGTCCTCGAGGGGATTGGAGAGGTGGCCTATCGCATAGCCCTACCCCCACAGTTGGCTCAGGCCCATGACGTCTTCCATGTCTCGCAGCTGAGGCGTTACGTCCACGATCCTGCTCACGTTATTCCGTTCGAGCCGCTCGTCTTCGAGTTGGACTTGTCATTCGTGGAGCAGCCGATCGAGATCCTGGACCGACGCGAGAAGAGGCTCCGCACCAAGACCATCCAGCTGGTTAAGGTGCGATGGCAGCACCGTTCTGGTGCCGAGGCCACTTGGGAGCGCGAGGACGCCATGCGTGGCGCATATCCGCATCTTTTCCCTTCCTAGATGTTTTTGTATTTATTTTGAGGACAAAATTTCCTAAGGGGGGAAGAATGTTATATATGTGTCACTTTTAGCCTTCCGGGCACCTTTGGACATTTCTGGCAGTTTTTTAACTTTTTCTTTTTTCGATCAGAACCGCTAAAATTTTAGACTTTTAGCTATCATCCTGAGCTTGAGAACTCCTATTGGAAATCTAACTGCACATTATGTGTCCTGGTGCCATTTCAAGCCAGTCCCGAAAATTTCATCGAATTCCGGTAACGTTTCAGAATTTGACAGTTTCGAATCGTATCCGGGTTTTGACCAAGCGAAAAGTCATGGGGAGACTTGACCAAGTCAAAGATGACTTTGACCAAGTCAAGTTTGACCATTGACTTGGTCAAATCATTTTGTTTGTTTGTGTGGTTAGGTTGACTCAAGGTCAAACCTCAACAAAAACCCTAAATACCCTAAGTGTGTGAGTGTGTGTGTGTGTGTGAGCCTAAGTGAGCGTCCCCTTCTCCCTTCCCTTCTCTTCTCTTCATCTCTCTCTCACACACAAAGCTCCATCTCTTCCTCTTCTCTCTTTTTCCACCATTAGAGGTAGTAGAAGGCAAAGAACAAGAAAACCCTAGAAGGGGAAAAGATTGGTAAGGGCTTGATCTACCTCTCCATGGTCTTTGTTTAGTTTTCCCCCTTGTTTACCTCCTCTCATGGCTTCTCATAACCCCTGTTTTCAGCCATTCTTGGGCTGAGAAGTGGTCTTGGTGGTGGTGGTCTTGGTGGTGGCGTTTTGGTGCGCAAAGGGCACCCGAGTTCCCTCCCTTTCCTCTCCTCTCTTTGGATAAGCTTTTCTCCTCCCTATGCTTGTTTAGATGCTTGTTAAGGGTATGTGATTGGTTGTGCATGCTCTGCATGGTTGTTAGGGGGTGTGGGAGGGCTGAGGAGGGGTGGAAGGGGCTCGGGCGCGCGTGCGGGGTCATCCGTGCCCGTGCGCGCGAGTCTGCACGCGCAGGCAGGCGCTTGGGCGCGCAGACGGGCGCGCTGGCTGGCGCCCACGCGTACACGCAGACGCGCGGGCGTGCGCGTGGAGTGCTGCGCGGGGGTGCGCGCGGAGTGCTGCGCGGGGGCGCAGTGCGCGCGGGTACGCCAGGGCTGGAAGCGTGGTGCGCGCGGGCGTGCGCGCACACGCGGCAGCGTGTTTGGGCACGCATGCAGGGGCGCAGCAGCGCGTCTGGGCGTGCGGGCAAGGGCGCGACAGTGCGCCCGGGGTGCAGGGGCGCGTGCGTGCGTGCGCCTTCATGCGTGCGCGTGCGGGTGGCCGTGCGTATGGCTGCCCGTGGGTTCGGGAGGGTGTCGGGGCACTCGGACTCGCGTGCATACGCGCGTGCTCGCATGCGTGCGGGTCCGTATGCATGCTTGTCCAAGTATTGGGTATTTCTAGTAAATTTCTTATGTATTTGTGTAGTTTACTCACCATATTGAATGCCCCTGTCTTGCAGATCTTGATGGACGGTCACGCGACGACCCGGGATTCGGTGAGTGGGACAATCCAACCCAGTAGGGAGGTGTTCGATGCACGTAGGCGTGCATTGCCCTCCCCTGGGGCACCATAATTGTATATTAACATGTAATAAATGTAAAGCTATGCATGCATGATTAATATGATATATCCATGCCACCTTAGACTTTGTATGCTAGGGATACGCACCCTTATATCATGTATAGCGGCCTATGCATGTTTAGTCACCTTGTCCCTTAATTGAAAAGCCCCGAACTATGCATGTTCCCATCTAGTTTAATCTAATTAAATCAAAATGTGAGCATGCCTTAGAGAATATTATAACCTTGTTGTTATAATATATGTCTCCCCGCATCTTAGTTATGCGCCCTGGAGGAATTCTTGAGAATTCATGACATTAGTAGAGTTGCAATCGGTGTCGACGGATCCAAGAGGATCATATCCGTGTGAGTAGGCTGTCTTCTCCTTACTGGTTGGATCCGATGTAGGAACTCCCCGGCGTTGGCTGGCCTGACAGAGGGCTCCCATCCGTAGGTACCTCCGATGCGTCGGACTGTACTGATAGTGGGAGTATACCAGGTGGAGGCTACGAGGGTGGGAGAGGCTACCGGGTGGACCAGGGGTGGAGAGCGGTCTAGTATGCCCCAAGAGGCCCATGTCACCCCCCGAAAAGGGTGAGGGTGAGGGGGGAGGTGGGTTGGCGATGAAACGACCCATTAGAATGTGTGGTTGCTCCCGTTTTAGGGACTGGAAATTATTTAAGGTTGATATGAATTGTGATGCATGGGTTGTGCTATTCACTGAGCGTGTGGCTCACCCCTCACATATATTTTTCTCCAGTGATATCTGAGTCGGATCTGAAGGAGGAGCTCCCTGAGGCACATCAGCAGTAGTGGAGCAGCGTCATGTTCTGCGAGTGAGAGGCCATCAGCATCCCCTTCTTGATTGTATGTATTGTATTTCCGTGCTTGGGCACATACTTGTATTTGGATGTCATTGTATATGTCTTTGAATATGTCTTTGAATTATGTATCGGGTTGTAATATGTCTTTTAATTACAGACTCAGTCGTTTGAGCTTCCGCTATTTGTATATATTATGTCGGCCACCTTATTGTCTGTGTTATCATTTCGATGTTGTTTAGAGTATTTTATTGATCTCCTGTATAGACTGCTGATATTATATATACTTGCCACGTCTCGGGGACGGCCGCCCTAGGGCGTGACAGCTACATATCGATTGATCATATTAGCACCGACAGGATGCTTACAGACCCTATGACTCAAGGGCTAGCATCTACATTGTATAAGGAACATGTAGAACATATTGGTCTCATTTCGGATTGGAGCTTGGTGTAATTTTCAACATTTTATGGTTGTACTTTGGTTTATTTATGAATAACATTCATTTTGCCTTTTAACACATTGTGTTAATCAAGTAAATGTCCATGTGGACAATAAAGAGGGCCATGTAAAAGGCATTTGGTTATAGCCTTTTCATTTAATAGACATAAGGTTTTGTCTAAATAAAGATACTTGATTTAAAGGATAAAATGATATTGTAATTATGGAAGAGACTACTCTACTATAATGCAATAGAACCATCATAGTTCTTGTAATTGATTCCCTTGAATTGAGTTAAAGATACAGAATCATTGAAATTGTTTTTCAAAGCGTGCGCATTATTGTTTTTCAAATTTGATCAATTCAGTACATCAAGTTTATTATTATATATATATTTTTATAAAATATTTTTTAAAAGATGACGTGTGTTATATGGGCCAAGTGGGAGAATGTTGGAGATATGGATGAGTCAATTAAAGATAATGATTGTATCCCACTATTTTGAAAAGTAGTTATTGTGATTGAGATTACTTTGACTATTTGTTACGGAGTGGGACACATTTTCTATTCATCCTAATCTCTCACTTAAAGTGGCTCACACATCACACGGTTGAGAAGTACTGGATGTGATTATGATTCCATTTCTGTTACAGTAACTACCCACATCCCAGGATTAAGTGGGAGGAATCCATAATAGGTGTGATTCCATAAAGATCTCATTACTGAGATTTGACGATTTGGCCCCCCTCTTACTATATAAATGGGATTGGATCCCATTAGATATCCCAAGTCCAGAGAAGCTAAAGAGAGGAAGTCAAATATTCTTTTATCCCCTTTCATTTTTCTTTGTAGAGAAGTAAAAGACAGAAGCAAGAAGAGTTAAAGACAGATCGTGATCGACCTCCAGTCATTCAGATTAAATATGTCAATCCGTAAGTCTCCGATCCTATAAATTTAGTCTAACATTACTGGCTCGGTATGCTCGTCGTACACAAAGTGAAGTTTTCACGGATGGCCTCCAACATGATCAAATCCAAGGTTTACATCAACTTGTACATCATACTTTGTTTTTATACATAAATCACAGGTCTAAACCCGTTTTCTATATGGGTTCAGCAACTTTTTGTTATTTAATATATGCCCATTCCATGAGCCTTTCTATTGTCAAATAAAAAAAAATCAAATAAGGAACAAACGCATCGTATCCCACTATTGATATTCTCTCTCCCTCATTCAATGATTAGGAAGAGCGGGGGAAAGAATTTTACCACCAATTCCAACATAATAGGCATGTGTCTCATTAATTACTTCGGTAAGATATAATGGAGTATAGTAACTCCCCCTTTTAGTGATGAAAGCCCCAGATTGATCCACGTGTTAGCTTACATGACAAATTATGGTCCATGAAAGATGAGTGTAGTTGCTCCTCTGAAAGGGACTTGAGAATCATAAAGGAGACATGCAATAATGAAAGAGTAATGTCATTCCGAGATGTGCAGTTTTTTTTGTCCAAAAGTCCTTGCTTTCCTCTGTGTTCTCTTATAGGACATGATATAAACTGTGTACTCTAGAAAATTGACTTTTTTTTCTATAAAAGCAACACATCCTAGGACACTACGAAATTCACTCCAGGAGGATGCTCCTTTCTGGTAGTCCTTCATATAGATATTGCGGTCAAACTTAATCATCTTAATGGAGTATACTCTTTTCCTTTGAGAGGGGACCCGAGAAAGATGCATAAGGGACTCTAGGAGAAAACGTCACAGGAGTACGATTGCAATTCACCCCAAAATTGAGATAAGAGACTCATTTTTCTTAGATATCATTTTCTAGTGAATCTTTCTTTTTTCTACAAGATAAGTGAGATATCTAGCTTGATTGTTGAAGAGCTTGTGACAAACACTACACAAGTGTCAAGGTTATTTTCTTCTTCTTTGGTTCAGGCAATCACCTCTTGCTCTCCAATGTCTCATCCAACGATCTGAGAAATTTGTTGTGAGCTATGACCTTCAAATCAATCATCAATGATCCGCTCTCCCACACCTCCAAAATTTGTTGCACCGACACTATTACATTGATTTTTCTCAAACAAATTACCATTAAAATAAAAAAATTTGGAACTCTTTGTAAATAGTTCAAATTTATCCGACATCATATTCTTCAAATATGTGTCTTATATATTATGTACTTTCTCAAATCAAATAATATTGAAAAAAAATGATTCTGACTTCCAAACGGTGGCTGCTCACGTGTTCTTCATATGGTCATTTTTACAAGAAAAATGCTATTCATTTACTTATTAATCATGGCTATTAAATGAAAAAAGTTACCACCCAAAATAAGTAAATAAATACAAATAGAAAAGCCCTAATCCAGATCCACAAATAAGGAAATACTGAGACTATTTTGAATAGGGCTAGTAAACGAACCAAGCCGCTCGGGCTCGGCTCTGATTTGGCTCGGTTTAAGCTCGTTCAGGCTCATTCGATTAAACAAATGAGCGAGCTTGAACAATTTTAAAGCTCAGTTAGGCTCGGGACCTGGATCGAACTTCATTTTGTGTTCAAATTCGACTCATTGTGTTATAAAAAACTTAGTTGAAACTTGACTAAACTCTTTTATAAGATCAGAACATTAAATTAATACAAAACTATGCCCATTTAAACCCATGAACTTCACTTATTTAGGTTAAAATTTTGATTTTGATTCTTAAAAACCCTAAAATGAAGAAGAACGCTAGGCCCGTTGAGGCTCGTGAACTCGGCTCGGCTCAGCTCGACTCGTTTATAAACGAGCCGAGCTTGAACATGTCAAATTTGACTCGCTCGACTCGTTTACCACCCCTAATTTTGAACACTGTGATTCCAAAAACAGAGAAGTAAATTTTTCCAAATAATTGTAATGGAGTCCATGAATGAGATGGGAGTGGATTAAGCATCGAAATATCTTTACTCCTCCCCACCAAAAGATGATGCAAGATTCCCCTTCGGTCTGACTCCAACCTCAGCATTATCAATCCTCCCAAAACGTGAAACGTAGAATCGACCACGTCTCCTCCTCACACCATATCTTCCCAGTACCCATAATCCTTACAACCCAATCCCAACAACATTTAAATCCCGTCATATGACGTCACCCAAAGACGGCGACGAACGAAAACGACCCAACCTTTCTTTCCCTTCCCACTCTCGCAAAGAACGACCCCCCAAAAAAAATCTAAACTAAACAAAACAAAAAGCGGCCACTCCATCCTCATCCACTCCCCACCCCCCAAATCTCACATTCTCACCCTCTAATCCTCCTCCGCCATGTCATCCTCCGCCGCTTCCGACCCATGGAGCAGAGACGACGAGAAGGCCTTCGAGAACGCGCTTGCCTCGCTCTCCGATGTTGGGGAGGACGATAAGGAGTGGAGGTGGGAGGATATCGCGGGGAGGTTGAAGAAGGCGACGGACGAGGTGAGGAGGCACTATGACATGTTGGTAGACGATGTTTCCTCTATCGAGACGGGGAAGGTGCCTCTGCCGAGGTATGTTGGGGATGAGAGTCACTCGAATAAGGAGAATCAGATGTCGTCGCAGACGCAGCAGCAGAGTTTCTTTGATAGGAGGGGTGGGGTTGGGTTTTTGGGAGGTGGGTTGGATTCGGGGAAGGCGGCGGGGTCTAAGTCGGAGCAGGAGAGGCGGAAGGGCATCCCCTGGACAGAGGAAGAGCACAGGTTTTTTTTTTTTTTTTTTTGTGTTTTTTTGTGATTCAATTTGGATTCTGTTGTTATTGCCTTATTGGTTATTCAAAATTTGGGAATTTTAATGATTCGGGCGATTTGATTTGGATTATGTTGTTATTTGTTTCTAGTACTTGCAGATTGAAGGGGATTGGGGGTAAAGTATGCATTGCATTAGCTAATTGTATACTTCATAAAAAAAAATTTCAAATCATGTTTGGTCTGCAAAAAGTGATTGCAGGAATGACTATGTGTCACATATTCCATTAAAGTTTCAATGTCTTCTGAAATGAAACATCATGTATGCAAAGTACTATAGTATAGATGCACGTTTCATGATTCTTAACTTGAATTGGCTCTCAGAAAAGATGAAGTAGCAGCATCTCCTGAACAGAAACATAATTTCCAAGTTAATGAATGGGTTTCTCTTGGATGCTTAAATGGTTGAATTGCTTTGTTTCCCCTTTTTTTTCCTAACAGTTTCTAAATTGTTTTTCAAACATGTGATCACTTGAAATTTTTTCCAAAGCTTCTCAAAGGCCTGTTGTTTGGAAAAAAAAAAGTTTAAGAAAACTGTTTGTTTGGTATTTTGTCAGCATTTCTATTGTTAGCAAGATTTAGTAATTGATTCATATAATTCCTTGCTTGTGTCCTATTTTTATAGCGGCGGTAGGCTGTGCGCATTCTATTATTATAGCAATGCTAGGCTACTTTGATTGGTATAATCCCATAGAACATGTGAGATTTTTTTTCTTGTGTATTAGGAATGAAAGTTACTACTAACACTGAGTAAGTGTTGCAACTGATCTTTCCGTCTTGAATCCGGAACCTGAGCATTCACTAAATCTGTTAATTCATTGAATTCAGTCATTTTTTAACCATTTAGGTTGAAGTTGATTCGTCTTCCATGAGAACCATATTTGGAAATTTATGTTGCCCTTTGTTCTGTCAAATTTTGTTATTCTCTTATTATATCCTCTGGATTTTTTTTCATATTTATCAGTAATTTCCTATTCAGGCTTGAATTGGGAGTTGTGAGTGACTGGAATTGATGCTCATCATTAAAAAGTTTCAAAATGGTTGTGAATAATGGAGGGAATCTAATTTTGCAGGTTGTTCCTGCTCGGTCTCGACAAGTTTGGGAAGGGCGATTGGAGAAGCATATCGAGGAACTTTGTCATTTCAAGGACTCCTACTCAGGTTGCCAGCCATGCGCAGAAGTATTTCATCCGGCTGAACTCCATGAACCGGGACAGGAGGAGATCCAGCATTCATGACATCACCAGTGTTAATGGTGGGGATGTTGCCACTCTGCAGGGACCCATTACCGGTCAGGGTCACACACCCGCGTCATCAGCAGGCATGTCAATGAAGCATCCTGTGCAGCCAACTCTGCCAGGCATGGGGATCTATGGACCTCCTGTAGGGCAACCCGTCACTGGTCATATGGTCTCGGCGGTCGGGACACCAGTCATGCTTCCACCAGGGCACCCCCCTTATGTCATGCCAGTTCCTTATCCAACTCCGCCTCCAACCATGCATCAGTAGTAGCTGCTTGCTCTGACTTGCAAAATTATTGCTCCTCTTTTGGTTCCCTTCCACGCGTAAGATGTGTTTGGTCTCCTAGAGAGAAGGAATTCATTTTTAACTGTTGCAAAATAATTGATGCTGTAGGCAGAGGTGGATTGTCAAATATCATCTTTGTATTTATTCACTTGCGCAGGTGCTGGCAATCAATATGAGGGAAAAAAATGTCTGTATGATAATGATGTTTATTTTATTTTGGGGAGATATATGTCATATCAATCATTAGAATTTAATCATGTAATAATATTTTTAGGGAAGATAATTTCACTTCAATGAAGATGTCACATGTTCATTATTGCAATACCTAATGCCACTTGATCTTTCTACAAAGTGTAATTTGAGAAGCTTCTCCTTGACTTGGCATCTAGTTGTTGATGTGGAAAAGTAGGATTTTGTTTTAGACTTACGATAATTGTCATTACCGTTTTATTTGTCAAGAAATCATGGTCAGGAGTTATAGATCTTCTATATTGAGTCATCTGTTATATTTAGTGTTGGATGTCTTGCATGAAATGTATAAAATTCATTGAGCTATTATAAAAACAGCATTTAGAGTATGTAGTTCAGTCATCACTGATTATTTAAATGGTAGAATATTGTCAAGGAATGATAAAAAAAGTCTTTCAATTATCTGGTAGTTAAGTAAGCAGCTTGGTCATATAATATGTTTCATATGTGATTCATTACTCTCATCGAATGAGCAAAAGCTATAATTCATGATGGGAGAATATGTCTTAGAGCAGGAAGCTACAAAAAAGAAATCTCAGTGTGGTTCACAATTTGGAAACTTTGTCCTGATTTTGGGATTTGGGAAGGACAACTTGAGATTTTATTTTCTTCTTTGTTTTTCAATGATTAAAGACTTAAAACTAGGTTTGAACACAGGACCTCTCATTGTAAACTTATTTGCCATCTGTCTGAGATGTATTTTTGATGGGAGAGATGAAAATCAAACTTATTTGCCATATGTCTGAGATGTATTTTTGATGGGAGAGATGAAAATCCTTTTTTTCCCTTCAACCTGTTACAGGACCTGTTCGTATCGAACAACACTGTTATATGTATCATACATTGGGCAATAATTTAAATATAATATGGGTGCACATAGGATCATGACCGTTATCTTTTGCTTGAGTTATTAGATTCTATTAGAATAGCTATGAAATTTATGTCATTCAAATTTTGTAAGCAAGGTTACTTAAAGATGTTCATCTGACTTTTACCTTCAGCTCCCTATATAATACAACCCCATCCACATCTTAGACATGTTCCATCTCATATTTTGTAGCTTCATTTGTAAATTTATTCAACAATTATTATGTTATAAGTTTTCATATTAATCACAGAGACCATTTGCCTGTGAACTTTACCCTATCTGATTTCTTTAAAATTGATTATATACCCAAAATCTCTGACCAGGAATAAAGGTGGATGAATGAGACTTTTCCTTTGTGCCAGAAAACTGAATCCCTCACTTGTTTTTACGAGCTTTGCTACACCCAGAAATTGTCTTAAAAATCGTCTCTTTCTTTCAAACTTATTTAAAGGTTATATGCATTTTAAAAATACAAACAAAAAAATCATCAAAGTATATATGACTTCAAACAAAGAGTACATGATAATTTCGGGCGATTCTTGTGATAAGATATATCATTTTTCTTTTTTATCAATAAAAAGAAAGGAAAAAATCCATATAACTGACGGAAATCCTTATAACCCCCTGACTTTTCTTAAAATCCATTTAACCTTTTGAAAAACAACTAGTAAATCCAAATAACCCTATGAATAAAATTTACGTTTACAGATAATGAATATTTTGTGAATATCATGTTTGATTAATCCTAGTGGAAAACACAGTATACCAAAAAGATATATAATATGTTAAAAATGTGAAAAATCTTCTATAAATGATGATTTTACGCATCCGGATATAGTTTTATAATACATTCAGATATGATAAAATCGTTATTTTCATAGGATTTTTTACACTTTTGACACATTATAGTAGTTTTTTAGTAGATCGTGTTTTTAGTCAGGGTTAACCAAACAAAATATGGGCAAAATATTCATCATCGATTAACAAAATTTTTATTTAAGGGGTTATTAAGATTTATTAATGGCTTGTTTGGATACTGTGCAAATGGGGTGAGTTTTTGTTTGCACTAGGTCAAACACAATATCTTGTTTGGTTATGATAATAAACTGTAACAAATAAAATCTCAGGGTTCTCATTTGCCACATTAAATGGGACAATCAAAATTCCAACCAACCCCATGTGTTATTATTTTATAACAGCTTTTATTTTCACACCTCTCAAGTGTATTTAAAGCAATTTTACATTTTTACCCTTTAACAAATTTATTAAAGTCCATAATATCCAAAACAAATATTTCCTCTCCTAATCTTATCTTAAAAATTAAAATAGATAATTATATTTTATAAATTTATATAACTTAAAATAATATAAATGTTATTTTATTAAAATATACCAAGAAATTTAACTAACTATCATAGATATTATCTAACAAAATTTCTATTTATAAAATATAAAAACCTTGTGGGGTTATTTGTTAGTTGAAATCATTAATTTTTCTTTATATTCTATTATATTAGAACTATTTTTTTTAACCTCATTGACTTATATATAGAATTAAAAAACTAATATATGCAATATTTAAATTTAAATTTTTTATATATAATATATTTTTCATATATATTTTCGGTTTTAAGAAAATAACATATTTGATAATCATTTGAAAAAAAATATTTTATCTATTTATAATATTATTATATTTTAACATAATAAATTAGCACATATACAAACAGTTTCACATATATGAGACAAACAATTACTAACAAGAATATGTGTGTAAATGATAGCACAACATGAAAACTGTTATATATGTGTCACTTTTAGCCTGCTGGTAACCGTTGGAGCGTTCTGGCAGTTTTTCGTTTTTTTTCGGTTTTCGATCGGAACCGCTAATTTTTGGACTGTTAGCTATCGTCCTGAGTTAGAGAACTCCGATTGGAAATCTAACTGCATATTTGGTGTCCTGGTGCCATTTTAGGCCTCTCACGAAAATTTCATCGAATTCCGGCAACGTTTCCAGAATTTCACAGTTCCGGGGCGTATCCGGGTTTTTAAGTGATTTGTCTATATAAATGAAATCTAAAATCTGATTGGCACTATTCATCATCCCTACCAAATGAATTTTCTCTCTCCCCTCTCTCCTTTTCTTTGATTTGAGCCCCCTAGAGTCCTCAAACCCAAAAACCTAAAGCATAGAAAGTGTAGATCGGGTCCCGATCTACACCCTGGTGCTTTCAAATCCGGATTCCGGCCAACCTAGCCCTTCCATCCCCCCTCTTTTCTCCTCTGATTTGGGCCAATTCGAGGGCCAAGGAAGATCCCGGCGTTGGAGGCCTTTGGGGAAAGGTTTCGGTGCGCGGAGAGCAACCGAACATCTCTTCCTCCCCTTGGTAAACCCTTTTTCCCCTCTTTTCATGCTTAGATGCTTGTTAGGAGGGGGGTTTCGTGGTTGGGTGGTGGTCGGCGGCTGTGGGTGGCCGTCGGTGGTGGTTGAGGGTGGTCGGAGGTCGGTGGTTGGTGGTAGAGGAGCTCGGGCAGGGGGGGCTGGCAGTCCCGGGCAGCAGGCAGCGCTCAGGAAGGCGCAGCAGGCGTGCAGCGGCAGGGCGCGCGCGCGCGTGCGCGCGGACGTGCGCTCGGGTTGGCGCTGGGCGTGCTGGGTGCTGGGCGTACGGGGCGCGCAGGGTAGGCTGGTAGGGCTAGTTTGGGTAGGATGGCTGGGCTGTGTGCGCTGGCAGGCCGGGCAGGCAGGCTGGGCGCGCAGGCGTGCAGGCGAGCGGTGCTCAAGCATCAGGCGGGCAGTGCCAGGCGTGCAGGCGAGCGGTGCTCGGGCCACTCGGCGATGCGCGCAGGCAGGCAGCGCGGGCAGGCTGGTAGGCGCGCTGGGCGCGTGCTGCCAGGTGAGCTGGGCGCGTGTTGCGTGGGCGTGCACGTGGACGCTGGGTGAGGGTCCCGGGTGCTGGGCGCTGAGCGCTGGGAGCTGGTCGCGGGTGCTGAGCGCTGGGCGCCGCAGAGGAGCATGCGTGCAGGGTGCTGGGCAGAGGCGCAGGTGTGCGCGCGGTGAGGAGGGCAGTGTGTGCGAGCGGGTGGTGCGCGCGGAGCGGGGCTGGAGGTGCGCGCGGGGCGAGGCGCTGGGCGCGCGGGGCGTGCGGTGTGCTCGCGGGTCAGCGCGGGGCGTGCGGGGTGCGCGTGGGTTGCTGCGGCAGGGCGCAGTGAGCGCGCGGTGCCCCGGGTGGCTCGGCTGCATGTCCAGGCGTGCGGGCAGGGGCCCGGCGGTGCATCCGGGGGCGGGTGGCCGTGCGGGTGGTTGCCGAGGGTTCGGAAGTGAGTCGGGGTGCTCGGGCTAGCGTGCGTACGGGCCGTATGTACGCTTGTCCGAGTGTTGGGTATTTTAGAGTATTTTTTTTATGTATTTATGTATTTTACTCACCAAGTTACTACCCTGTCTTGCAGATCTTGACGGACGGTCGCGCGACGACCCGGATTCCGGTGAGTGGGACAATCCAACCCAGTAGGGAGGCGTATACGCACTTGGGCGTGTACCGTCCTCCCCTGGGGCACCATGGATTATATTAACTTGTTGTAACGTGAAATCCATGCAAGCATGAAAAATGTAGAATGCATGCCACCCTAGACTTGTATGTTAGGGACTTGCACCCTTTGGATATGTGTAAGAGCCATGCATCATGTCCCCTTGTTCTCATGCTAGGAAGCCTTGGCCTATGCATGTGTCCTACTAGTTTATTTATTAAGTTAAATGCTAGTATATGTTTAATTGCATGCCTTAGGTAATATTATAGGGAGGGGCCTTGCGAGGTCAACATTGAGACCCGGGTTAGGGTACTCCGTGTTCCTTGTTTGGTTGTCGGGATGTCCTGTATCGGGACCTCATGCTGCCCTCCCAAGGTTCTTGTCCCAATAATATTATATCTCTAGTTGATAATTAATGATTTACCCCTTGTATGATTATTAGCATCTTAGTGAATATTATAGGGGAGGGGCCTTGCGAGGACAGCGGTGAGACCCGGGCTAGGGTATTCCGTGTTCCTTGTTTGGTTGTTGGGGTGTCCTATATCGGGAACTCACGCTGCCCTCCCGAGTTTCTTTCCCCCAATGATATTCCACCCTTGCTAGTATTATATAGATTCCCCGCATCTTGGTTATGCGCCCTGGAGGAATTCGGAAGAATTCATGACATTAGAGTCGTTGAGGTGCGTTGTCGGCGGATCCGAGTGGATCATATGCGTATGGATAGGTTGTTCTGTCCCCTTCATTGGATCCGGTAGAGGCTGCCCCAGCGTTAGAAAGGCCGTCCCTTCCAAGGGTTCCCATCAGTAGGCGCCTCCTGATTTTGGTTTCGGACTGTGCTGAAGTTGTGGGTGAGGGCTCCCATCAGTAGGCACCTCCTGATTTGGTTTCGGACTGTGCTGAATGTGGGAGTAGACCAAGCGGCCTACGGAGTGGAGGAGAGACTATCGGTGGACCAAGGGTGACCAACAGCCTAGTCAGTCCCAAAATCCTATGTCACCCATTGAAGGGTGAGGGTGAGGGTGTAGTGGGTTGGCGATTGAGCGACCCACTGGTTTGAGTATTTGTTACCATTTTGTGGTTGTAAATAAGAGATTGTGGATTATTAAGATCTGAATTGTGGTCAATATTGTCTGTGATGCATGGGTTGTGCTGTTCACTGAGCGTGTGGCTCACCCCTCGCATATGTTTTTCCCCAGTTGCCACTGAGCCGGAGCCGGAGCAGCGGGAGGAGCTTTCCGAGGGTTTCCTTCAGTAGCGGAGCAGCGCTACGTTCCGCGAGTGCCAGAGGCTATCAGCATCCCTTCTTGACTGTATGTATTTTATTTCCGTGCTTGGCACGCGTTTGTATATATTCAGTTGTATTTGTGTATATTGGCTCTCACAGGACAGATGATTGTGTATCGAGTCTGTAGTATGTTTATTTACAGATTCAGTCTTTTGCTTCCGCATTTGGTGTATATATCATGTCAGCCCTTTGTTGTCTGTGTGTCATTCTGGTTGTTTGTGTATGATATATTATTGACCTCCTGTGTAGATTCTGATATTTTATATACACTTGCCGCGTCCCGGGGACGGCCGCCCTGGGGCGTGACAAAAGTTGGTATCAGAGCCTGGTCCTGTCAGAGCCAATAGTCTTCCTTTCGTAGAGATGAGTCCTAGGATTTCTATATGAGTATTCTGATCCTAGTGTCTGGTTTTCTTAGGGTGCTGATATGCCTCCTCGCAGAGGACGGCGCGGACGAGGTCCCTCTCGGTCTTTGGAGGTTTCCGGACCTACCAGAGACGAGGATGCTACCGGAGAGTCCTTGACGCAGGAGCCTCCTGCTTGGGAGCGTGCTTTCGCTCGGTTGGCTGATTTGGTGGAGACACAGACGAGGGCGCTGGAGGCCCAGACCAGAGCATTGGCAGAGCAGGCTAGAGAGATTCAGGAGCTGAGGGCGACTCGCGAGGCAGTTCCGCAGGTCCCCTTGGTGGCAGATCCGCCTGTGGTACCCGATGTACCCCCAGTTCCCGTGGCGATTCCGGCAGTAGGAGTTGAGGATCCCCTGGAGAGGGAGGAGGAGCTAGAGGCGGCGGCGCGAGTGCAGCAGAGCGGCCTCAACGCCTTTCTGAAGCTCCACCCTCCCGAGTTCCATGGTCAGTCGGCAGATCCTCTTGCGCCAGAGCGTTGGTTGAGGGAGGTGGATACGATCTTCGCGGCCATGCTTTGCACTGATCGCCAGCGAGTCCCCCTGGCCACCTTTATGCTGAAGGGTAACGCCGCCGACTGGTGGGCTACCCGAGTGGTGGACATCCCAGAGGGAGTGGAGCAGCTTTCTTGGGCGGATTCCGGAGGTATTTCTTGGAGGAGTACTTCCCGTTCTCGGCGCAGCAGTTGACGCAGGGCTCCATGTCGGTTGCTGACTACTCTACGCGCTTCACGAGGCTCTCCAGATTTGCTCCGACCTTGGTGATGGATGAGGACACGCGGTGTCGTCGTTTCGTGATGGGTCTCAGCAGCGCTATCCGGGTGCACGTCACCTCCCAGGCATTCTCGAGGTTCTCGGACTTGGTGTCTCGAGCGAAGACAGTCGAGCGAGATCTCGGGATCATCGTGGGGGTTCCGACCCCTTCTGCAGATCAGGGTCCTTCCGGGAGTCGGGACCAGGGGCAGCGCAAGAAGAAGAGGCCCCGCTTCGATCAGTCAGCGGCTGCCTCTCCTCCAGCAGATGCGGTGCCAGTGTGGGATCCAGCACCCATTGCAGCAGTGCCCATCCAGTCCATGCAGCCGGAGAGGCGGCGCTGTTTCCATTGTCAGCGCATCGGGCATATCAGATACAATTGCCCTGATGCTGGCCGACCTCGAGTGCTACCTCAGCAGCCGCAGTTCTTGCAGCAGCAGCTTCCGCGTCAGCAGCAGCCACAGGGTGGTCGAGTTGACCAGAGGAGGCAGCCAGAGCAGCCGGTGAAGCGTGCTCCTGCTCCTCAGCCGCGGTTGGTCCAGGGCAGAGTTGCAGCGCTTTCGGCCGAGGAGGCGCAGGCTTCGGGTATCATGGTTCGAGGTATTATCTATGTTCCCAGCTCTCTATTAATAGGATATATGTGTGGGTGTGTGTCTAGTTGCTGTTATGCAAGTGTGTTGTATTTTGGTGAGCGAGTGTCAAGAGCGGTTGTTTGGGTTAAGGAAGCCGGGTTGTAGCCGTCCTGGCAGAGAGTTCCCATCAGTAGGTACCACCGATGCAGTCGGAGGGGTACTGAATCTGGGAGTATACCAGGTAGGGGCTACCCGGGAGAAGATTATTGAATGGTGCCGCGAGCATGGAATCGCTCTCCCCTTCGTTGGATCCGCGTAGTACAGCCCCGGCGTTAGACAGGCTCCCGGTCAGAGGACCAGGCGAGCTACGGAGCGGGGAGAGGCTACCGGTGGACCAGGGGTGAGGAGCAGTCTAAGTCTCTCCCAAAGTCCCAAAATGTCTCCTTTCGGGAGTGAGGGTGTGGATGAGGCGAAGACGGGTCGCTCGTGACCAAATTGTTGATTTGACCATTCCCGATGATGTTGGGTTCGGTCTTGTAATGGATGTTGAAGGACATCGTTGGGTGATCATCTAGAGATAGATGATCCGGAGGGGTTAGTAGTGTTCTTTAAATGATGTCTTCTTCTAGTGTTCCTTTCTGGATTAAGGGGCCTTGTGAGGTCAGCGTTGAAACCCGGGCTAGGGTACTTCGTGTTCCTTGTTTGGTTGTCGGGGTATCCTATATCGGGATTTCATGGTGCCCTCCCGAGGTTTCTTTTCCCAGGCAAGGGATACCATGGAAGCATCAAATGGATGGAAGATCAGGTGTGAGTTTTGGTGGGAGTTAGGGCCTTTTGGGCTGAGTGATTTCTGGTGAAGGCATATCTGTGGACCCGGGCAAGACGCTCGTCGCGTCAAATTGGCGTCGACCGTCGAACCCCGCAAGGATTCAGAGCTTCCCGAGTTTGGCGAGTTATTGCAGGAGGTTTGACGAGGGACTCTCGAAGATAGCTGTTATGTGTCACTTTTAACCTGCTGGTAACCGTTGGAGCGTCCTGGCAGTTTTTAAAATTTTTAGGGTTTTTGGTCGGAACCGCTTATTTTCAAACTGTTAGCTATCGTCCTGAGTTAGAGGACTCCGATTGGAAATCTAACTGCATATTTGGTGTCCTGGTGCCATTTCTGACCTCCCACGAAAATTTCATCGAATTCTGGCATCGTTTGCAAAAATTTCGCAGTTCCGGGGCGTATCCGGGTTTTTAAGTCGCGCGCTATATAAAAGAAATAAAAAATCACCCCTACACTATTCATCATCCCTCCCGACGTGATTTCTCTCTCTCCCTTCTCCGTTTTTCTTCCGTTTGAGCCCCCTCCACCCCTCAAAATCGAAAACCCAAAGCACGGGAAGTGTAGATCGGGTCCCGATCTACACTCCGGTGTCTTCAAATCCGAATTCCGACGACTCTAGCCTCCCCGACCTCCCCTCTCTCTCCTCTGTTTCGAGCCAAATCGAGGGCCGTGATAGATCGGGCTTGAGAAGGCCTTTGGGAAAGGTTTCGGCGCGCGGAGAGCGCCCGGACTTCGCTTCCTCCCCTCGGTAAGGTCCTTTTCTTCACTTTTCTTGCATAGATGTATGCTAGGAGTGTGGATTTGTGTATGAGGGGTGGTCGGCGGCTGTGGGAGGCTGTCGGGGGTGGTTGGAGGTGGTCGGAAGTGGTCGGCGGCCGTGGGAGGGGTGGTTGGAGGTGCTCGGGCTGCAGGGGGTGGTCTCGGGCTGCAGGGAGAGGTTCTCGGGCAGCAGGCAGAGCAGCAGCAGCGCGCAGGCTGGGCGCGCGGTCATGCGCGCGTGCGTGCGCGGGCGCGCGGCAAGGCGCGAGGTGGTGTGCGCGGGGGCGAGGCGCCGCGCGCGGGGGCGTGCGGGGTGCTCGCGGGCCAGCGCACGGCGTGCGGGGCGCGTGCGGGCTGCCGCGGCTGGGCTCGGTGGACGCGCGGGGCCCCGGGCGGTGCGCGGAGTGCGCGGGCTGAGGCGCGGCGGCGCGTCCGGGCGGTCGGGTGGCCGTGCGGGTGGTGGCCGGCCGTGCGGGTGGTTGCCGGGGGTGTTGGGTGATTAATTTGGGATTTTGGGTATTTGTTTGAGTATTTAATGATAACTGTGGATTTATACTTACCAAATAATACCCTGTCTTGCAGATCTCGACGGGCGGTCGCGCGACGACCCGAGTTCTGGTGAGTGGGACAATCCAACCCAGTAGAGAGGCGTTATACGCGCTTGGGCGTATACCGACCTCTCCTGGGGCGTCATGGATAAATATTAACCTGCAATAATATGTAATCCATGCTTGTATGATTCATGTGTAGTATGCATGCTACCCTAGTCTTTGCATGTTAGGGACTTGCACCCTTAGGATATGTGTATGAGCCATGCAGCATGTCCCCTGGTTCCATGTTAGGAAGCCCGACCGATGCATGACACCCTACTAGTTTATTTATTAAATTAAATGCTAGTACTTGTTAAATTGCATGTTATAGTGAATATTATAGGGGAGGGGCCTTGCGAGGACAGCGGTGAGACCCGGGTTAGGGTACACCGTGTTCCTTGTTTGGTTGTCGGGGTGTCCTATAATGGGAACTCACGCTGCCCTCCCGAGTTTCTTTCCCCCAATGATATTCCACCCTGTTATAACCTTATGCATGTTCCCCGCATCGTAGTTATGCGCCCTGGTGGGTTCTGAGGAATTCAGAACGTTAGAGTTGTATGTTTGGTATGATTATTAGCATGAGTAGTGAATATTATAGGGGAGGGACCTTGCGAGGACAGCGGTGAGACCCGTGTTAGGGTACTCCGTGTTCCTTGTTTGGTTGTCGGGGTACCCTGTATCGGGAACTCACGCCGCCCTCCCGAGTTTCTTTCCCCCAGTGATATTCCAACACTGCTTTTGATTGTACTTGTTTCCCCGCATCTTGGTTATGCGCGCTGGAGGAACTCTGAAGAGTTCATGACATTAGAATTGTTGAGGCGTGTAGTCGGCGGATCCGAGTGGATCATATGCGTATGGATAGGCTGTTCTGTTCCCTGCGTTGGATTCGGTAGAGGCTACCCTCAGCGTTAGACAGGGCCTTCCTGACAGAGGGCTCCCATTAGTAGGCACCTCCTGATGAGGTGACGGACTGTGCTGAATATGGGAGTAGACCAGGCGGCCTACGGAGTGGAGGGAGAGACTATCGGTGGACTAAGGGTGACCAACAGCCTAGTCAGTCCCAAAATCCTATGTCACCCGTGGTAGGGTGAGGGTGAGGGTGTAGTGGGTTGGCGATGAGCGACCTACTGGATATGTGAATGGATGATTATCAGTCCCAAAATCCTATGTCACCTTTGGAAAGGTGAGGGTGAGGGTGAAGTGGGTTGGCGATGAGCGACCCGCTGGTTTTGTTTGTGAATGATTGTAAGTCCCAATATCCTGAGTCCCTTGTTGAGGGGTAAGGGTGAGGGTATGATCTGGATTATGGAAAAATTGTGGATTAGAATGGATTAATATGTTGTGGTCAATATTGTCTGTGATGCATGGGTTGTGCCGTTCACTGAGCGTGTGGCTCACCCCTCGCATATGTTTTTCCCCAGTTGCCACTGAGCCTGAGCTGGAGCCGGAGCAGCAGTTGGAGCTTTCCGAGGGATTTCTTCAGTAGCGGAGCAGCGCTACGTCCGCGAGTACCAGAGGCTGTCAGCATCCCTTTCCTTGGCTGTATGTATTTTATTTCCGTGCTTGGCACGTGTTGGTATATGTTCAGTTGTATATTTGTGTATATTGGCTCTCACAGGACGTATGATTGAGTATCGAGTCTGTAGAATGTTTATTCACAGATTCAGTCTTTTGCTTCCGCATTTGGTGTATATATCATGTCAGCCCTTTTTTGTTGCATGTGTGTCATTCTAGTTGTCTGTGTATGATATATATTATTGACCTCCTGTGTAGGCTTCTGATATGATACATGCACCTGCCGCGTCCCGGGGTTGGCCGCCCTGGGGCGTGACAAAAGTTGGTATCAGAGCCTGGTCCTGTCAGAGCCAATAGTCTTCCTTTCGTAGAGATGAGTCCTAGGATTTCGATGTGAGTATTCTGATCCTAGTGTCTGGTTTTCTTAGGGTGCTGATATGCCTCCTCGCAGAGGACGGCGCGGACGAGGTCCCTCTCGGTCTTTGGAGGTTTCCGGACCTACCAGAGACGAGGATGCTACCGGAGAGCCCTTGACGCAGGAGCCACCTGCTTGGGAGCGTGCTTTCGCTCGGTTGGCTGATTTGGTGGAGACACAGACGCGGATGATTGCAGAGCAGGCTAGGGAGATTCAGGAGCTGAGGGCGACCCGCGAGGCAGTTCCGCCGGTCCCCTTGGTGGTAGATCCGCCTGTGGTACCCGATGTACCCCCAGTTCCTGTGGCAGTTCCGGCAGTGGAGTTGAGGATCCCCTGCAGAGGGAGGAGGAGCTAGAGGCGGCCTCAACGGTGCAGCAGAGCGGCCTCAACGCCTTTCTGAAGCTCCATCCTCCCGAGTTTCATGGGCAGTCGGCAGATCCTCTTGCGCCAGAGCGTTGGTTGAGGGAGGTGGATGTGATCTTCGCGGCCATGCTTTGCACCGATCGCCAGCGAGTCTCTCTGGCCACCTTTATGTTGAAGGGTGACGCCGCCGACTGGTGGGCTACCCGAGTGGTGGACATTCCAGAGGGAGTGGAGCGGCTTTCATGGGCGGGATTCCGGAGGTACTTCTTGGATGAGTATTTCCCGTTCTCGACGCGCCAGATCGTGGAGCGGGAGTTTGAGCAGTTGACTCAGGGCACTATGTCCGTCGCTGATTACTCTACGCGCTTCACGAGCCTTTCTAGGTTCGCTCCAGCCTGGGTGATGGATGAGGGGACGAGGTGCCGTCGGTTTGAGCTCGGTCTGAGCAATGCCATCCGAGTGCACGTCACCGCCCAGGCTTTCACGAGGTTCTCCGACTTGGTCTCGCGGGCGAAGACTGTCGAGAGAGACCTCGGGATTCAAGTGCGGGCTCCGACCCCTTCTTCAGATCAGGGTCCTTCCGGGAGTCGGGACCAGGGGCAGCGCAAGAGGAAGAGGCCCCGCTTCGAGCAGTCAGCGGCTGCCTCTCCTCCAGCAGATGCGGTGCCAGTATGGGATCCGGCACCCATTGCAGCAGTGCCCATCCAGTCATGGCAGCCGGAGAAGCGGCGCTGTTTTCATTGCCAGCGCATCGGGCATATCAGATACAATTGTCCCGATGCTGATCGACCCCGAGTGCCACCTCAGCAGCCGCCGTTCTTGCAGCAGCAGCTTCCGCGCCAGCAGCAGCAGCAGCAGCCTCAGCGCCAGCAGCAGCCAGTGCAGCCGGCGAGGCGTGCTCCTGTTCCTCAGCCGCGGTTGGTGCAGGGCAGAGTTGCAGCGCTTACGGCCGAGGAGGCGCAGCCTTCGGGTGTCATGGTTCGAGGTATCATCTTGTGTTCCCAGCTTTCTAGTATAAGGATAGATGTGTGTGTAATTGGTGGTTATTATGCAAGTGTGTGGGGTATCTGGATGAGTGAGTGTCAAGAGCGGTTGTTTGGGTTAAGGAAGCCGGGTTATAGCCGTCCTGGCAGTGAGTTCCCATCAGTAGGTACCGCCGATGCAGTCGGAGGGGTACTGAATTTGGGAGTATGCTAGGTAGGGGCTACCCGGTAAGAGATTATTGAATGGTGTCGCGAGCGTGGAATCGCTCTCCCCTTAGTTGGATCCGCGTAGTACAGCCCCGGCGTTAGACAGGCTCCCGGTCAGAGGACCAGGCGAGCTACGGAGCGGGGAGAGGCTAGCGGTGGACCAGGGGTAGAGAGCAGTCTAAGTCTCTCCCAAAGTCCCAAAATGTCTCCTTTCGGGAGTGAGGGTGTGGATGAGGCGAAGGCGGGTCGCTCGTAACCCAATTTCTGTTGGACCGTTCCCAATGATGTTGGGTCGGGTCTTGCAAAGGATGTTGAATGACATCGTTGGGTGATCATCTAGATGTAGATGATCCGGAGGAGTTAGTGGTGTTCTTTTAAATGATGTCTTCTTCCAGTGTTCCTTTCTGGATTAAGGGGCCTTGTGAGGTCGGCGTTGGAACCCGGGCTAGGGTACTTCGTGTTCCTTGTTTGGTTGTCGGGGTATCCTATATCGGGATTCCATGGTGCCCTCCCGAGGTTTCTTTTCCCAGGTAAGGGATACCCTGGAAGCATCAGCTGATGATGGATGAAAGATTAGGTGTGAGTTTGGTTGGTGGTTAAGGCCTTTTGGGCTGGGTGATTTCTGGTGAAGGCATATCTGTGGACCCGGGCAAGACGCTCGTCGCGTCAGATTGGCGCCGACCGTCGAACCCCGCAAGGATTCGGAGCTTCCCGAGTTGGAGGGTTATTGTAGGAAGCTTGACGAGGGACTCTCGAAGATAGCTGTTCCTCTTAACCGCCTTACTCGAAAGGATGTCCGGTTCGAGTGGTCCCCGTCTTGCGAGGAGAGCTTCCTGGAGTTTACTCGGAGGCTCACCTCAGCGCCAATTCTTACCTCTCCGTCTTGGAGTGGTGGGTTCGCAGTTGGGTAAAGGTGTCCGCGATCCTGCTCACGTCATCCCGTTCGAGCCGCTCGTCTCTGAGCCGGACAGTCATTCGTGGAGCAGTCGATTGAGATCATGGACCGCCGCGTGAGGAGGTTCTGCACCAAGACCGTCCAGTTGGTCGAGGTGCGATGGCAGCACCGTTCCGGTGTTAAGGACGCTTAGGAGCTCAAGGGATGCCAGGTGTGACGCGTCTCTTCCCCTCCTAGATGTTTTTGCATATTTTGAGGACAAAATTTCCTAAGGGGGGAAGAATGTTATATATGTGTCACTTTTAACCTGCTGGTAACCGTTGGAGCGTCCTGGCAGTTTTAAAATTTTTAGGGTTTTTGGTCGGAACCGCTTATTTTTGGACTGTTAGCTATCGTCCTGAGTTAGAGGACTCCGATTGGAAATCTAACTGCATATTTGGTGTCCTGGTGCCATTTCTGACCTCCCACAAAAATTTCATCGAATTCTGGCATCGTTTGCAAAAATTTCGCAGTTCCGGGGCGTATCCGGGTTTTTAAGTCGCGCGCTATATAAAAGAAATAAAAAATCACCCCTACACTATTCATCATCCCTCCCGACGTGAATATCCCCTCTCCCCTTCTCCGTTTTTCTTCCGTTTGAGCCCCCTCCACCCCTCAAAATCGAAAACCCAAAGCACGGGAAGTGTAGATCGGGTCCCGATCTACACACCGGTGTCTTCAAATCCGAATTCCGACGACTCTAGCCTCCCCGACCTCCCCTCTCTCTCCTCTGTTTCGAGCCAAATCGAGGGCCGTGATAGATCGGGGCGTGAGAAGGCTTGTGGGAAGGGTTTCGGCGCGCGGAGAGCGCCCGGACTTCGCTTCCTCCCCTCGGTAAGGTCCTTTTCTTCACTTTTCTTGCATAGATGTATGCTAGGAGTGTGGATCTATGTATGAGGGGTGGTCGGCGGCTGTGGGAGGCTGTCGGGGGTGGTTGGAGGTGGTCGGAAGTGGTCGGCGGCCGTGGGAGGGGTGGTTGGAGGTGCTCGGGCTGCAGGGGGTGGTCTCGGGCTGCAGGGAGGGGTTCTCGGGCAGCAGGCAGAGCAGCAGCAGCGCGCAGGCGGGGCGCGCGCGGGCATGCGCGCGTGCGTGCGCGGGCGCGCGGCAAGGCGCGAGGTGGTGTGCGCGGGGGCGAGGCGCCGCGCGCGGGGGCGTGCGGGGTGCTCGCGGGCCAGCGCACGGCGTGCGGGGCGCGTGCGGGCTGCCGCGGCTGGGCTCGGTGGACGCGCGGGGCCCCGGGCGGTGCGCGGAGTGCGCGGGCTGAGGCGCGGCGGCGCGTCCGGGCGGTCGGGTGGCCGTGCGGGTGGTGGCCGGCCGTGCGGGTGGTTTCCGGGGGTGTTTGGGTGATTAATTTGGGATTTTAGGGTATTTGTTTGAGTATTTAATGATAACTGTGGATTTATACTTACCAAATAATACTCTGTCTTGCAGATCTCGACGGGCGGTCGCGCGACGACCCGGATTCCGGTGAGTGGGACAATCCAACCCAGTAGAGAGGCGTTATACGCACTTGGGCGTATACCGACCTCTCCTGGGGCGTCATGGATAAATATTAACCTGCAATAATATGTAATCCATGCTTGTATGATTCATGTGTAGAATGCATGCTACCCTAGTCTTTGCATGTTAGGGACTTGCACCCTTAGGATAGGTGTAAGAGCCATGCACCATGTCCCCTGTTTCCATGTTAGGAAGCCCGACCGATGCATGACACCCTACTAGTTTATTTATTAAATTAAATGCTAGTACTTGTTAAATTGCATGTTATAGTGAATATTATAGGGGAGGGGCCTTGCGAGGACAGCGGTGAGACCCGGGTTAGGGTACACCGTGTTCATTGTTTGGTTGTTGGGGTGTCCTATAATGGGAACTCACGCTGCCCTCCTGAGTTTCTTTCCCCCAATGATATTCCACCCTTGTTATAACCTTATGCATGTTCCCCGCATCGTAGTTATGCGCCCTGGTGAGTTCTGAGGAATTCAGAACGTTAGAGTTGTATGTTTGGTATGATTATTAGCATGAGTAGTGAATATTATAGGGGAGGGACCTTGCGAGGACAGCGGTGAGACCCGTGTTAGGGTACTCCGTGTTCCTTGTTTGGTTGTCGGGGTACCCTGTATCGGGAACTCACGCCGCCCTCCCGAGTTTCTTTCCCCCAGTGATATTCCAACACTACTTTTGATTGTACTTGTTTCCCCGCATCTTGGTTATGCGCGCTGGAGGAACTCTGAAGAGTTCATGACATTAGAATCGTTGAGGCGTGTAGTCGGCGGATCCGAGTGGATCATATGCGATGGATAGGCTGTTCCGTTCCCTGCGTTGGATCCGGTGGAGGCTACCCCAGCGTTAGACAGGGCCTTCCTGACAGAGGGCTCCCATTAGTAGGCACCTCCTGATTTGGTGACGGACTGTGCTGAATATGGGAGTAGACCAGGCGGCCTACGGAGTGGAGGGAGAGACTATCGGTGGACCAAGGGTGACCAACAGCCTAGTCAGTCCCAAAATCCTATGTCACCCGTGGTAGGGTGAGGGTGAGGGTGTAGTGGGTTGGCGATGAGCGACCTACTGGATATGTGAATGGATGATTATCAGTCCCAAAATCCTATGTCACCTTTGGAAAGGTGAGGGTGAGGGTGAAGTGGGTTGGCGATGAGCGACCCGCTGGTTTTGTTTGTGAATGATTGTAAGTCCCAATATCCTGAGTCCCTTGTTGAGGGGTAAGGGTGAGGGTATGATCTGGATTATGGAAAAATTGTGGATTAGAATGGATTAATATGTTGTGGTCAATATTGTCTGTGATGCATGGGTTGTGCCGTTCACTGAGCGTGTGGCTCACCCCTCGCATATGTTTTTCCCCAGTTGCCACTGAGCCTGAGCTGGAGCCGGAGCAGCAGTTGGAGCTTTCCGAGGGATTTCTTCAGTAGCGGAGCAGCGCTACGTCCGCGAGTACCAGAGGCTGTCAGCATCCCTTTCCTTGGCTGTATGTATTTTATTTCCGTGCATGGCACGTGTTGGTATATGTTCAGTTGTATATTGTGTATATTGGCTCTCACAGGACGTATGATTGTGTATCGAGTCTGTAGAATGTTTATTCACAGATTCAGTCTTTTGCTTCCGCATTTGGTGTATATATCATGTCAGTCCCTTTTGTTGCATGTGTGTCATTCTAGTTGTCTGTGTATGATATATATTATTGACCTCCTGTTGTAGGCTTCTGATTTGATACATACACCTGTCGGGTCCCGGGGTTGGCCAGCCCTGGGGCGTGACATCCTATATCGGGATTTCATGGTGCCCTCCCGAGGTTTCTTTTCCCAGGCAAGGGATACCATGGAAGCATCAAATGGATGGAAGATCAAGTGTGAGTTTTGGTGGGAGTTAGGGCCTTTTGGGCTGAGTGATTTCTGGTGAAGGCATATCTGTGGACCCGGGCAAGACGCTCGTCGCGTCAAATTGGCGTCGACCGTCGAACCCCGCAGGGATTCGGAGCTTCCCGAGTTTGGCGAGTTATTGCAGGAGGTTTGACGAGGGACTCTCGAAGATAGCTGTTCCTCTTAACCGCCTTACTCGGAAGGATGTCCGGTTCGAGTGGTCCCCGTCTTGCGAGGAGAGCTTCCTGGAGTTTTATCGGAGGCTCACCTCAGCGCCAATTCTTACCTCTCCGTCTTGGAGTGGTGGGTTCGCAGTTGGGTAAAGGTGTGTCCACGATCCTGCTCACGTCATCCCGTTCGAGCCGCTCGTCTCTGAGCCGGACAGTCATTCGTGGAGCAGTCGATTGTGATCATGGACCGCCGCGTGAGGAGGCTCTGCACCAAGACCGTCCAGTTGGTCGAGGTGCGATGGCAGCACCGTTCCGGTGTCGAGGACACTTGGGAGCTCAAGGATGCCAGGTGTGACGCGTATCCGCATCTTTTCCCCTCCTAGATGTTTTTGCATATTTTGAGGACAAAATTTTCTAAGGGGGGAAGAATGTTATATATGTGTCACTTTTAGCCTACTGGTAACCGTTGGAGCGTTCTGGTAGTTTTTCATTTTTTTTTCAGTTTTCGATCGGAACCGCTAATTTTTGGACTGTTAGTTATCGTCCTAAGGTAGAGGACTCCGATTGGAAATCTAACTGCATATTTGGTGTCCTGGTGCCATTTTAGGCCTCTCACAAAAATTTCATCGAATTCCGACAACGTTTCCAGAATTTCACAGTTCCAGGGCGTATCCGGGTTTTTAAGTGATTTGTCTATATAAATGAAATCTAAAATCTGATTGGCACTATTCATCATCCCTACCAAATGAGTTTTCTCTCTCCCCTCTCTCCTTTTCTTTGATTTGAGCCCCCTAGAGTCCTCAAACCCAAAAACCTAAAGCATAGAAAGTGTAGATCGGGTCCCGATCTACACCCCGGTGCTTTCAAATCCGGATTCCGGCCAACCTAGCCCTTCCATCCCCCCTCTTTTCTCCTCTGATTTGGGCCAATTCGAGGGCCAAGGAAGATCCCGGCGTTCCAGGGGGTTGGAATGGGTACCTTTCGTGGACCGATCGTACAAAGCTTGTATTCCCGCTTGCCGTAAGCCTCCACCACCTCATACGGGCATTCCCAAGTGTTTTCGAGAAGCTTCTGACGTTGATTTCTGGAGTGTTATCAGTGACACGCCGAATGACTCACTCGCCGGGAGCAAATGATCAGGCGCACCCCATTTTATTGAAGTGGAGAGCTTGTTGGCATTCATAGGCAGCTAGACGGATGAGAGTGGATTCCCTTTGTTCTTCCAGCAAGATGAGGTTGTCCATGAGGGCTGCATCATTCTGTAGAGAGCCGGCAAGTACTGACCGCAAAGTGAGGAGCCCAACCTCGGCGGGGATGACTGCCTCTATGCCTTAAGCAAGAGCAAATAGGGTCTCCCCGATTGGCTTCCTCTATGTGGTGCGATATGCCCAAAGCACGTCCGAGGTGCTTCCAACCACCGTCCTTTCTTGTCCTTGAGCCTCTTCTTCAAGCAGCTAAAGATCGTGCTGTTGGTAACCTCGGCTTGCCCATTCCCTTGTGGGTATGCGCTGGATGAGAAGCGTTGCCTGAAGTTGTATTTCTCACAGAAGTCGCAGATGGGGGCAGCGAACTATGTCCTGTTGTCCGCAACCATAGTTCTGGACACCCCAAACCTGCAAATTATATGCTTTCGCAAGAAGTTCTTGACATCAGAGTGCTTTACGGTCTTATAAGCATCTACTTCCACCCATTTAATAAAATAATCGGTGGTTAAGAGCATGTACCCCTACCCCCTAGTGACCGGGAAGGGTATCGCGATATCCATCCCCCACTACGCAAAGGGCAAAGGGACCACGAGGGCATACATGTTCTCAGTGGGGAGATGGATGAGGGGAGCATGCATCTGGCACTGTACGCACCGTCGGGCGAAGTTGATGGCATCCTTACGCAGGGTGGGCCAGTAGTAGCTTTGGGTCAGTATGTGGTATGCGAATGATCTCTTGGAAGAGTGATCGCTGCACGATCTTTCGTGAACTTCTTCCATGAGCGGCTTGTCTTCAGTCATACTGAGGCATCTCAAGCACGGGACGTTGGTGTTGTTATGCCTGTGTCATTTGGAGCATTTCGGTTAAGCCTTGGTCACATCTATATCATTGAGGGCCTTTTTCTTTTTCGATCGGAGTCGCTAAAATTTTGGCTTTTAGCTACCTGCGGGAGTTGGAGTACTCTGATTGAAAATCTAACTGCATATTATGGGTCCTGGTACCGTTTAGTACTACCCATAAAAATTTCATCGAATTCCGGTAACGTTTTGAAAATTATGTAGTTCCGAACCGCATCCGGGCTTTTGTCGATACTGGATTTTCAAAGGTTGACTTTGACCAAGTCAAATGAAGAATTTGACCAGTCAAGTATGACCTAGAAGTGAAGGGGTTTTGTTTGTTTCCTTGGTTGGGTTGACCTAGGTCAAAATCCACCAAACCCCTTTTTGTAAATTAATTACCTCTCTCTCTCTTTTTCTCTCCTTCTCTCTCCCACCCTTAGGAAATCCATCCGTGGCTTTCTTTTCTCCTCTCCCTCTCATTTGTGTGTATTGGGTGGAGAAAGTGAAGGAGAAGATGAATAGTGTATGAAGGGATGATCTAGCTAGGGTGAGTTTGTGTGTGTGTATGTGTTGTTGTTTCTTTCCCTTCTCCATCTCCAACCCTCTCATGCCTCCCCTCATGTTTTCCTCTGTTTTTCAGCCAAGAAGGGCTGGTGGAGAGGCTGAAGAGATGGTGGTAGTGGTGGTGGTGGTTGAGGTGGTCGTGGGTGTGTCGATAACCCCGCATCTCCCCATTTCCCTCCCCCTGTTTCGGTAAGGCAGCTCACTGTCTTTTAAAGATCTCAGTGAATCTAGTATTTAGAGGCATATTTTTAGGATTATGTCTTCTTATGATTTGATCATCTATGTGTCTAGATGTTATATATGAAATTTGGGGTCATTATGATATCTGTGTTGTAAGTTAGAACCTGTTTTGTATGGCCTGTCCAGATTCACGTAGGAATTGACCTGCTTCTGGAAATAATTTGTTTCGGGCTTGTAGAGGAAAAATTAGGTTATAATGTCTTCATGGATTATGATCCCAGCATATCGGAGAATGTGCATGATTTATTTCATAATTTGTGGAAGTGTATTGGGTGCTGTGGAGACCAATTAGTAAGGCTGGTTGCAGCAGGTTTGGCAGTTTTGCTTGGTTGAGTGTCAAGGAGTTGTTTGCATGTGTCTTGGGTGATAATATGGAAGTATCAGGGGTTAGGGCCTTCATGAAGTAGGCTTATATGTGTGATAGGAGGTTCCATATTTTAATTGTGGATCATTGGTTGTGTTTTGCAGATCTCGTAGACCGGACGCGCGACGATCCGGGTATCTGTGAGTGGTTTGACCCAATCCCCCCCCTCGAGATGCGCTCGACGCGCGTAGTCGTGCGTCGCGCATCGATGGGGCATCTTAGCTATACTACTTGTGTAGATAAGTAGTATGGCCATGCTTAAGCTATAATATGTTAGATATCTTGCATGCTAGGCTTATATACATGTATTGTATCCATGTATGAATGATTGTGTTGCATGTGCCCCTCTAGTATGGGCATGTATTTTTGTAATGTGTATGGATGTATAGAATATGGCATGCCTTAGGTAGTATTGTAATAATACTCCCACCATATTAATTGAAATATCCAGCATGAATAAGTCTGGGTTAATAACGGGCACCTGCCTAATATTCCCTTGCGATAAGACTCGAGGGCGTGGTGTAGTTGTTGCGCCCATGCTAATGGGGCAAAGCTATGACCAGCTCCATGAGATGATGATCTCTCCCACCCTCTCCCTCTGAACGAACTGAGTAAGTAGATGCGAATTCCTACTCGACTCAAGTTCGTTTGGAATATTGGCATGCACCTGTTAGTGCGCGAGATCGCGCTTGACCCTTTCTTTTATGTTGGTGATATCCAACGCATGTTTAAGTTAGGCCTTGTGTGCTTATGTGATTAATGACCATGTATGCATGTTGTATGATTTATTATGATGTAAATCCATGTTAGGGAGTGTCCCTATAATTATTAGATGATTGTGCATATGGTTCATGCACATAGCTAGATATAAAATTCTCCTGGATATATTTATATGCGCATGTTAAAAACTGATAGGCCTATCTGGGATAGGCGTGGGTATGACCCGCTGTCGGGTTGTACCTTATTAGTTAGAGCGCTGGCGATGTAATCGCCCCGTGCATCCGAGCGATGCACTCGTTTGGAATTCAGGAGAATTCATTATCTTATCGGATTGTTAAGCCGGTAGTTGGGGCGTGACCCCCCCTGTGTTCGAGCACGCAACAGTGTGGGAGTACAGTAGTATTCGATATCTCGATAAGTGATTATCGAGAGTAGTTGTTTTTCCATTGGGTTCGCTTTGCGAACATGGAATGTTTACTCCCAATGTCGTCTGTGTTGAAGAGGGCCGGGTTGTAGCTGTCCTGACAGAGGGCTCCCATCCGTAGGTACCACCGATGCGTTCGGAAGCGTACTGATCGTGGGAGTGTACCAGGTAGAGGCTAACGAATGATATTGCCAGCGTGAAATCATTCTCCCCTTCGTTGGATCCGATGTAGGAACTCCCCGGCGTTGGAAAAGCTGTCCTGACAGAGGGCTCCCATCCGTAGGTACTACCGATGCGTTCGAAAGCGTACTGATCGTGGGAGTATACCAGGTAGAGGCTACGTGGGGAAAGGGCTACCGGTGTACCAAGGGCGTAGAGCAGTCTAAGTCTCTTCCAAAAGTCCCAAGAGTCTCCCTCCAGGAGTGAGGGTGAGGATGAGGTGAAGACACATCACCTCGTGACCCATTCGTTGTTCGTTCGTTCCCATAGTTGTTGGGTCCGGTCTCGTATCGATGTTCAAAGACATCGTTGGGCAGTTATCTTGAGGTTGGTGATTCAGTAGTGTTGTGTAGACCAGTAATTTCGGGTCTCTTCGACCAACGGTATGGTCTCTCCCCAAGAGACCCAAGAGTCTCCCTCCGGGAGTGAGGGTGAGGGTGAGATTGGTGATTCAGTAGTGTTGTGTGGACCAGTAATTCCGTGTCTCTTCGACCAACGGTATGGTCTCTCCCCAAAAGTCCCAAGAGTCTTCCTTCGGGAGTGAGGGTGAGGGTGAGGTTGGTTGCGCTGCCGCGTGACCCTGTTATCCATGGGTTTCCACCCATGTTTTCCTTGAAAGGAAATTGCTTTAGTATTGAACTGTTGTATGGTGATTGGTTTCCAGCCACTCACTGAGCTTGTAGCTCACCCTCGCATACTGTTTCTTTTCAGGGGCAGTGTTGGGCGTGGAGCTGGAGCTTTCCTGTGGCGTGGTCTTATGGGTGTGGAGCGTTCTTCCGGCAGGTGGCGAGTGCGAGGCTGTCAGCAGTCCTAGAGTCATTTTATGTATTGTAAATCGTGCATGTGGCACAGGTTGTATTTTATTTGGACTAGGCTTGGCTCTCACAGGACAGTGATTGTGTATTCGAGTCTGTAATAATGTTTTTGGTTTACAGACATTGTTTATATATTATGCTTCCACTTTTCAGTCAGTTATCATTATCCTTGCTTTGCCACCTTGTGTGTTGTTGTTGGAGTCTTTATTGACCTCAGGTATTGATAACTGATATTTTATTATTGCCACGTCTCGGGGACGGCCGCCTTGGGGCGTGACAGGTGTTGCATTGGTACAACATTCCATTTATAATTGAGTATCTCGCTGAGTGACACGTGAGCTTCAGAGCCTCGTTCTGGTCCACAGGTATGGTTCCGTCATGAATGAAGGCTTCGATTGGGTCCATCCAATACGGGGATTCCCTCTCTATTGCGCCGATGCTAGGGACATTGTTGATGGATGGCCGCTCGAGCACGTCGGAGGGGGCCCGTCGACCGCTGTTGTCTGTGGCATCCGTGGTAAGGGAATTATTACTGTTCCTCGAGAGGTAATGGATCTCGAAGCCAAAGAACTTTGTAGAAAGTTTTGTCGCCCGGCGTTGGCATTGCTCCATCCTCTGATCCTTGGAGGCATAGGTGCCTAAGACCTGTAAGACCACCAGTTGAGAATCACAATACACACTCAGATACCTGATGTGAAGCGCCTTGGCGAGCCTGAGGTCGGCGAGGAATGCTTCGTACTCCGCTGCATTGCTGGACATAGAGAATGTGAATCTAACCGAATGTTGGAGTTGGGTCCCATCGAGGGTGCAGATGATGAGCCCAACGTCGTGTCCTCTGATGTTAGACGCGTTGTCGACATGTAGTGTCCACTATTCTAGGAAGTTCACTGGATCTGCAAGCAAGGCCGTGGTCCCTTCCTAGATTGTCCTCGAGGTCAAACTCTAAAAGGAAGTTCGTCACGACTTGACCTTCCTTTGACGTTCGCGGTTCATAATCGATGTCGAACGGGGACAACTCAGTGACCCAATTCACCGTCCGACCATATAAATACGGCTTATGAAGAAAGATCTGGATGGGTTAGGACGTGAGGACCACGATGCAGTGTACCTCGAAGTAATGTCGGAGCTTCCTCTTTGCTACGACAAGCGTGAGAATTAGCTTCTCGATTGGGGAGTAATGGCCCTTGGCGTCTATCATCGATTTGCTTGTGTAGAACATGGGGTGCTACTTGTTATGCCTGTGTCATTTGGAGCGCTCTGATTGAAAATTTGGTTACATAATTTTTTCTCCTAGAAGTTATGTATTTCCGATTTGGTATTTGGGTTTGATTTTGTTAAAATCCAAGATGAAGAGGTTTAAATATGATTTTATTATGAGATGCTCAGTTTTGAGTTAGCTTTCGCACAAAAGTGGAATTAGATCAACTGGATTCATGTAGTAAAAGTTATGGGTATTTTACCAAGTATACCCCGGGGATGAAAAATTCTGGCAGCAGCCCTGTTCTATGTTTAGCTCTAATTTCGGAATAGCTGGAGAGATTATTTGATCTTGGAAAAAACATGAAAGTTGTAGATAATCTTCTTGGCTTTCCAACGGAATTTGAATTGTGCAATTCGGAGCTATATTGAGGAAGTTATGGCTGTTCTAGTGAAGCATGTACAGAATTTCTAAGTCAGGGATGAAATGGTCATTTCCATCCCTCTTTAGATATTTATTTGCCCAAAATATCTTCCTCTCTCTCTCTCCCTCCCATTCCCCACGTCAACTTCTGGTCTCTCTTCCTCTCTTTCAAAGCCCCCCCTAGGTGTTTGTTTTAATTCCTCAAAGAGAAGGAGAAGGTGGAGGAGGAAGTGTTGGTGAATCTTTGTGTAAGTGTTGTTGTTGTTGTTGATCTCCTCTCTCTCAAGCACCTTTTCATGGACTTTCCCCCCCCCCCTGATTTGCAGCCAAAGGAGGCTGAGGGAGGGCTGAGGAGGTGGTGGTAGTGGTGGTGGTGGTTGAGGTGGTCGCGGGTGCATCGAGGGCCCCCGAGTCTCCCCCTTTCATTCCCCCTCCAAAGGTGAGCTCTCCCCCCCCCTTCTTTTCTTGGTTTTCATGGCATAGGGGGCTGTTAGGGTGTTCATGCATGCTATGCATATGGGTTAGGGTGTGTGTGAGGGGTTGGGGAGGGTTAAAAAGAGGTTGGGAGAGGCTGGGCGCACGTTGGAAGCAGTCTGCGTGCGTGCGCGTGCAGGCGCGCGCGCAGGAGGGTGCTAGCAGGCGCAGGCGGGCGTGCAGACGCGCGCGGAGTGGGCGCGGGTGCGCGCAGAGTGGGCGCGCGTGTTACGCCCCGGGGCGGCCGTCCCCGGGACGCGGCAAGTGTATATATGATATCAGCAGTCAATACAGGAAGTCAATAACATACTCTAACAACATCCAAAATGGCAACACAGACAACAAAGGGGCTGACATGATATATACACAAATAGCGGAAGCTAAAAGACTGAATCTATAACTCAAAGACATATTACAGACTCGATACATAATCAACTGTCCTGTCAGAGCCAATATATACAACGACATCCAAATATAATACAAACGTGTGCCCAAGCACAGAATATAATACATACAAATCAAAAAGGGATGCTGATGGCCTCTAACACTCGCGGAAATGTGGCGCTGCACTGCTATTGCTGAGGTCCCTCGGGGAGCTCCTCCTCCTGGTCCGACTCAGATAACACTGGAGAAAAAATATGTGCGAGGGGTGAGCCACACGCTCAGTGAATAGCACAACCCATGTATCACAATTCATATTAACCACCACTTTATTATTATTCAAGCCTCAAAGTGGCAGGAACTACACAATCCAGTGGGTCGCAACATCGCCAACCCACCACACCCTCACCCTCACCCCTCAATAGGTGACATAGGATATTGAGACTGACTAGGCTGTTAATCACCCTTGGTCCACCGATAGTCTCTCCTCCACTCCGTAGCCGCTTGGCCTACTCCCACACTTCAGCACAGTCCGAATCCAAATCAGGAGGTACCGACTGATGGGAGCCCTCTCACAGGACGGCCTTTCTAATGCTGGGGCAGTCTCTATACGGATCCAACGAAGGGAACAAAAACAGCATATCCATACGCATACGATCCACTCGGATCCGCGGTACCCTTAACTGGAAAAAGAAACCCTGGGAAGGCACCATGAGGTCCCGATATAGGATATCCCGACAACCAAATAAGGAACACGGAGTACCCTAGCCCGGGTCTCAACGCTGACTTCGCAAGGCCCCTTAATCCAGAGAAGGGAGACTCTACTGGTGTCATGAATTCTTCAGAATTCCTCCAGGGCGCATAACCAAGATGCGGGGAACATATATAATAACCATCAAGTTATAATATTATCGGGAAAGGAAACCTTGGGAGGGCACCATGAGGTCCCGATATAGGATATCCCGACAACCAAACAAGGAACACGGAGTACCCTAGCCCGGGTCTCAATGCTGACCTCGCAAGGCCCCTTATAATATCCCCTAAGGCATGCTAAAATACCATAAGTTCGCATTTAATTTAATAAATTAAACTAATAGGACACATGCATAGGTCGAGGCTTTCCTAGCATGAAAACATGGAGTCAGGATGCATGGCTCTTACACATATCCTAAGGGTGCAAGTCCCTAACATACAAGGTCTAGGGTGGCATGCATACTACATATTAATCATGCTTGCATAGATTACATATTATACAAGTTAATATTAAACTATGGTGCCCCAGGGGAGGACGGTATACGCCCAAGTGCATATAGCGCCTCCCTACTGGGTTGGATTGTCCCACTCACCAACACCCGGGTCGTCGCGTGACCGTCCGTCAAGATCTGCAAGACAGGTATTTAACACGGTGAGTAAAATACACAAATACATACCAAAAATACACTAAAAATACCCAACACTCGGACAAACGTACATACGGCCCGTACGTACGCGAGTCCGAGCACCCCGACACACTCCCGAACCCCCGGGCAGCCATACGCACGGCCACCCGCACGCGCACGCACGAATGCGCACGCACGCACGCACACATCCCGACACCATCGGCGCACTGCCACGCGCCTGCCCGAGCACCCAGACGCGCTTCCGCCCGCACGCGCACGCCCGCACGCGCGCGCACTGGTCCCCAGCCCCGCACCCAGGCGCATTGCCCAAGCGCCTTGCCTCGCGCCCAGGCGCCCAGCCCTACGCCCAGGCGCATGCCCAGGCGCCCAGCCCGCGTGCGCGCACGCCCGCGCGCACGTCCGCACGCACCCCCGCTCACGCCTGCACCCGCGCGCACGCGCCCGCGCGCGTCTGCGCGCCCGCCAGCGCTCGCCTGCTTGCGCGCCTGCGCGCGCACGCGCGCAGACGATGCCCAGCACGCGCCCAGCCCATTCTAACCACATTTTCACCCACCCCAACCCCTCACACACACCCTAACACATCTACCCAACATGCATGACCCTCCCAACATCCCCCTAAGCCAAAAAAATCAAGAAAAGGAGGGGAGGAGCTCACCTTGGAGGGGGAACAAAAGGGGGAGGTTCGGGGGCCCTTCGCGCACCGAAACGCCGCCACCGAGACCACCACCACCACCCTCAGCCCTCCTCAGCCTCCTCCAATGGCTGCAAATCAGGGGTGGGGATCCATGCAAAGGAGCTTGAGAGAGAGGGGAAACAACCAACACAACACATAAACCAACTTCACTTCTTCCTTCACCTCCACCTTCTCTTCTTCTCTTTGAAGCATTCCTTCAAACACCTAGGGGGGGCTTGAGAGAGTGAAAAGAGAGACCAGATGTGCTGGTCGACGTGGGGTTTGGGATGGGAGGAGAGAGAGAGGAGATATTTATCAAAATATCTTAAGGAGAAATGACCTAGTCGCCCTTCGACTAGAAATTCTGCGCAAGCTTCACTGGAACAGCCATAACTTCCTCGATACAGCTCCGAATTGCTCGATTCCAAGACCGATGGAAAGCTAAGAAGATTATCTACAACTTTCATGTTCATGGCAAGATCAGATAATCCCTCCAGCTATTCCGAAATTAGAGCTAAACATCGAGCAGGGCTGCTGCCAGAATTTCCATCCCCGGGGTATACTTGGAAAAATACCCATAACTTTTACTACAAGAATCCAGTTGACCTAATTCCACTTCTGTGTGAAAGCTAACTCAAAACTGGACATCTCATAATAAAATCATATTTAAATCTCTTCATCTTGGATTTTAACAAAATCAAATCCAAATACCAAATTGGAAATACATAACTTAGAAAAAAAATTATGTAGCCCAAATTTTCAAACAGAGCGCTCCAAATGACACAGGCACAACAACGCGGGTGCGCGCGCGCGGGGTAGTGCGCCTGGGCGTGCGTCTGGGCGCGGGGTTGGGGGCCCGTGCACGCGTGCACGTGCGTGCGCGTGCTGGGGCATGCGTGGGGCTGCCCAGGGTCTCGGGTAGGTGCTGGGGCACCCGGGCATGCGTGCGTACGCGCGTGCTCGCATGCGTACGAGCCCGTATGTGTGCATGTCTAAGTCTTGGGTATTTCTAATGAATTCTAAGTGTAGATTGTGTTGTTACTCACCAAATTTGATGCCCTTACCATACAGATCTCGTCGGATGGGATGCGCAAGGTCCCGGGTATGGTGAGTGGTTCGATTCCAATCTCCCCCCTCCTCTAGGGATGCGCTCGACGCGCGTAGACGCACGTCGCGCATCGAAGGGGCCCCCTAGCTATAATATGTAGATACGATGTTAATGCATGTTTTACTATGATGTAACCATGCCATATTAGACATTGTATGCTAGGGATATACATCCATGTATCATGTATAGAGGCCCGTACATGCCTAGACACCATGTCCTGTGCTTAAAAAGCCTTGATCTATGCATGTTTCCCATTTAGTTTAATTTAATTAAATCAAAATGAGATTGTATTGTTATAAGCATGCATTAGAGAATATTATAACCTTGTTGTTTTAATATATGTTTCCCCGCATCTTAGTTATGCGCCCTGGAGGAATTTTTGAGAATTCATGACATTAGTAGTGTTAGAAATCGTTGTCGACGGATCCAAGAGGATCGTATCCATGTGAGTAGGCTGTTTTCTCCCCTTCGTTGGATCCGAGTAGGGACTCCCCGGCGTTGGGAAAGCTGTCCTGACAGAGGGCTCCCATCTGTAGGTACCACCGATGCGTCGAAGGGTACTGATCGTGGGAGTATACCAGGTAGAGGCTACGCGAAGGAGAGGCTACTGGTGGACCAAGGGTGGAGAGCAGCCTAGTCTGTCCCAAAACGCCCATGTCACCCCTAAAGGGTGAGGGTGAGGGTGGGGTGGGTCGCGATGTTACGACCCACTAGCTTGTACAATTACTCCCGTTTAGGGACTTTAATTATTTTAAGGTTACTGTGAGTGTGTTGCATAGATTGTTGTTATGCCTGTGTTTTGATATCTCGATAAGTGATTATCGAGAGTAGTTATTTTCTATTGGGTTCGCTTTGCGAACATGGAATGTTTACTCCCAATATCGTCCGTGTTGAAGAGGTCCGGGTTGTAGCTGTCCCGACAGAGGGCTCCCATCCGTAGGTACCACCGATGCATTCGGGAGCGTACTGATCGTGGGAGTATACCAGGTAGAGGCTACCCGGGGGAGGGTTAACGAATGATATTGCGAGCGTGGAATCGTTCTCCCCTTCATTGGATCCGATGTAGGGACTCCCCGGGAATTACAGCTGTCCTGACAGAGGGCTCCCATCCGTAGGTACCACTGAGGCGCTCGGAAGCGTACTGATCATGGGAGTATACCAGGTAGAGGCTACGCGAGGGAGAGGCTACCGGTGGACCAAGGGTGTAGAGCAGTCTAAGTCTCTTCCAAAAGTCCTATGTCACTTTCGGGGGTGAGGGTGAGGATGAGGTGAAGACACATCGTCGCGTGATCCATTCGTTGTTCGTCCGTTCCCATAGTTGTTGGGTCCGGTTGTGTATCAATGTTTAAAGACATCGTGGGTCAGTTATCTCGATGTAGATGATCCAGTAGTGTTGTGTAGACTAGTAATCCCGGGTCTCCTCGACCAACGGTATGGTCTCTCCCAAAAAGTCCCAAGAGTCTCTCTCCGAGGGTGAGGGTGAGGGTGAGGTTGGTCGCGCCGCTGTGTAACCCTGTTATCCATGGGTTTCCACCCATGATTTCCTTGTGAGGAAATTGTTTGAGTATTGAACTGTAGTATGGTGATTGGTTTTCAGCCACTCACTGAGCTTGTAGCTCACCCCTCGCATACTGTTTCTTTTTAGGGGCAGTGTTGGGCGTGGAGCTGGAGCTTTCCTGTGGCATGGTCTTATGGGCGTGGAGCGTTCTTCTGGCGGATGGCGAGTGCGAGGCTGTCAGCAGTCCTAGAGTCATTGTATGTATTGTAATTCGTGCATGTGGCACAGGTTGTATTTTCTTTGGTCTAGACTTGGCTCTCACAGGACAGTGATTGTGTATTCGAGTCTGTAATAATGTTTTTGATTTACAGACATTGTTTATATATTATGCTTCCGCTTTTCTGTCAGTTATCATTATCTTGCTTTGCCACCTTGTGTATTGTTGTTGGAGTCTTTATTGACCTCAGATATTGATAGCTGATATTTTATTATTGCCACTTCTCGGGGACGGCCGCCCTGGGGTGTGACACTACTGACCTTTCTCCTCGCAGAATAATACCGCACTCATGGCCATGATGGATACCGCGAGGTAAAGGTAGAGTTCCTCCCCTTCGATCATGTTATGCCTGTGTCATTTAAAGCCTTATTTTTCTCGATCGGAGTTGCTAAAATTTTGGTTTTTAGCTACCTGCGAGAGTTGCATATTATAGGTCTTGGTATCATTTTGTACTACCCATAAAAATTTCATTGAATTCCGGTAACGTTTTAGGAAATTATGCAGTTCCGAATCGTATTCGGATTTTACCGTTATTGGGTTTCGATGGGTGAGATATTTTTGAGAGTGTGGTGCTTCTCTGCACGCTTCCCAATAGAGCAAAAATAAGTGGTTGAGTGAGGGTGAGCCTAACCCTAACCTCACCCCCCTTATGGTCACCTCTAGGCACTATTTAGGCTTAAAAATGTCATTTTTGCCCTCCTTTTCTCTCCCTCTCCCTCTCCCTCTCCATCCGAGCTGAACTCTCTCCCTTTGTTACCTCTGGTTTCAGGTCCCTTTTTGGGTGTGTTTTGATGGAGAAGAAGAAGCAATTGGAGGAAGAGCAAGGTGTGTGTGTGTGCGTGCCTTTGTTGATGTTGTTGTTGATTCTCTTCTCTCTAGCTGCCTTTTATACCCCTTTTTTCCCCTTCTTTCAGCCAAGAAGGGCTGGTGGAGAGGCTGAAGAGGAGGTGTTGTCGTGGTGGTGGTTGAAGTGGTCGTGGGTGTGTCGAGAGCCCCACATCTCCCTCTTTCCCTTCCCCTCTTTTGGTAAGTCCTCTTCCCCTTCTTTTCTGATTTTTATGGCTATAGGGATGGTTAGGGAGGTCTTGCATGCTAGGTAGTTGGTTTAGGGTGAGTGAGGAGTGTGGGGGAGGGGTTAAAGGGGTCTGGGCGCACGCGCGAGTCTGTCCGTGCGCATGCGCGCGCAAGCGCGCGCGCAGTCGGGCGCAGGCGGACGCGTGCGTGTAGGCGCGGGCGCGTGGGTGAGTCAGAGCATGTGCACGGGTTCGCCGCGCAGGCGTTGGCAGGGTGCGCAGGCGAGCGCAAGCATGCGCGGGCGTACAGGGGCACGCGCGGGGCTGCCCGGGTGCTCGAGTAGGTGCTGGGGCATTCAAGCATGCACGCGTACATGCGTGCTCGCATGCATGCGAGCTCGTATGCATGCAGGTCTAAGTCTTTGGCCTTTCTAGTTAAATTCTTAGTGCTTTAATGTGGTTATACTCACCAAATTGGATGCCCTTATCTTGCAGATCTTGGTGATCGGTCACGCAATGACCCAGGTTGAGGTGAGTGGTTCGATCCAACCCTTCGGGATGCGCTCGATGCACGTAGTCGTGCATCGTGCATCAATGGGGCTTCTTTTCACCTTTAATATTCTAGATATTTGCATACTAGGTTCGTATAGCTCATATATTGTGTAGAACCCCCCTTTCTACCATATATAAGCCTATGTATTGTATTCATGTATGAATAATTGTGTTTTTCATGCGCCCTTCTTGTTTGGGCATGTATTTTAATATGAGTCTTATGGATGTATAGAATATGACATGCCTTAGGTAGTCCCTATGAGTAATACTACCATATTAATTGTAAAATCCTGCATGATTAAGTCTTGGTTAATAATGGGCACATGCCTAAAATTCCCTTGCGATAAGGCTCGAGGGCGTGGTGTAGTTGTTGCGCCCATGCTAATGGGGCAAAGTCATGACTAACTTCATGAGATGATGAGCTCTCTCTCGCCCTATCCCTTTGTACGAACCGAGTAAGTAAATGCAATTTTCCTACTCGACTCAGGTTCATTTGAGAATATTGGCATGCACCTGTTAGTGCGCGAGATCGCGCTTGACCCTTCCCTTTTAAGTTGGTGATATCCAACGCATTTTAGGGTATACCTTGTATGCTAGTATGCTTGTATGAGGTATGCTTGTATGCTTGTATGATGTATGCTTGTATGTATATTATTTAGCCCATGCATGGTATGTATGTTGTATATATATTGTTATCCATGTTAGGAAGTATCCTTATAATTAATTGTCATGTTATCATGCATGTAGTTCATATATATGACTAGGATATAATTCTCCTGTAATATATATATGCGTATGTTAAAACTGATTAGGCCTATTTGAAATAAGCGTGGTTATGACCCGCTATCGGGTGTTGTACCTTATTAGTTAAAGCGCTAGCGATGTAATCGCCCCCCCTGCATCCGAGTGATGCGCTTGATGGAATTCAGAAGAATTCATTATCGCATCAGTTTTGTTAAGCCGCTGGTTATGGCATTAAGCTAGGCCTACCCATGTTAGGTGAGTGTATGAACCGCCTATTGGGTTATGCCTTAGGGCTTATCTCTGTGCAAGAGCAGAGGTGACTCCTTGCGTCTGAGCGACGCATCTCTATGGGAGTTCAAGCGTATTTCGATAGCATCGATATGGGATTATGGAGGATAGTTGATTTTCTGTAAAGTTCGCATTTTGAATGCAAAGTCTTCCTCCCAATATCGTCGTGCACCGAAGCTGCCCCAGCGTTGAAGCTGTCCTATGTAGTGTCACCACTTGCAAGTACTACCGATGCATACTACTGTAACCATCTAGCGGATGTACCGATTGTGGAAGGCCGATAGGTAGAGGCTACATGGGAGACGGCTATGGGATGATATGGCGAGCGTTGAATCGTTCTCCCCTTCATCGGATCCGCGTTGAAGCTACTAGACGTTGAAGCTGTTTTGATAGAGGGCTCCCACCTATAGGTACTACCGATGCGTTCAGCAGATGTACTGATCATGGGAGTATACCAGGTAGAGGCTACTCAGGAGAGGGCTGTTATATATGTGTCACTTTTAGCCTGCTAGTAACCGTTGGAGCGTTCTGGCAGTTTTTCATTTTTTTTCGGTTTTCGATCAGATTCGCTAATTTTTGGACTGTTAGCTATCGTCCTGAGTTAGAGGACTCCGATTGGAAATCTAACTGCATATTTGGTGTCCTGGTGCCATTTTAGGCCTCTCACGAAAATTTCATCGAATTCCGGTAACGTTTCCAAAATTTCACAGTTCCGGGGCGTATCCGGGTTTTTAAGTGACTTGCTATATAAGTGAGATCTAATTTTTGTTTGACACTATTCATCATCCCTACCAAAATGAAATCTCTCTCCCCTCTCTCCTTTTCTTCCATTTGAGCCCCTTAGAGCCCTCAAAGCTTAAAACCTAAAGCATAGAAAGTGTAGATCGGGTCCCGATCTACACCCCGGTGCTTTCAAATCCGGATTCCAGCCAACCTAGCCCTTCCATCCCCCCTCTTTTCTCCTCTGATTTGGGCCAATTCGAGGGCCAAGGAAGATCCCGGCGTTGGAGGCCTTTGGGGAAAGGTTTCGGTGCGCGGAGAGCAACCGAACATCTCTTCCTCCCCTTGGTAAGCCCTTTTTCCTCTCTTTTCATGCTTAGATGTATGTTAGGAGGGTGGATTTGAGGTTGGGTGGTGGTCGGCGGCTGTGGGTGGCTGTCGGAGGGGGTTGGGGGCGGTTGGAGGCCGTCGGAGGCCGATGGATGGGTGGTGGAGGTGCTCGGGCATGGGGGTGGCAGTCCCGGGCAGCAGGCAGCACAGGCAGCGCTCAGGCAGGCGCAGCAGGCGAGCAACGGTAGGGCGCGCGCGCGCGTGCGCGCGGGAGTGCGCTCGGGTTGGCGCTGGGCGTGCTGGGTGCTGGGCGTGCGGGGGCTAGTGCGGGTAGGCTGGCAGGGCTAGCCGGGTAGGCTGGGAGCAGGCGCACCAGTTTGCCGGGCGCGCGCGCGGGCGTGCGCTCGGGGGGTGCAGGGGGAGGCATGCGGGTAGGTTGGCAGGGCTGTGCGCGCTGGCAGGCCGGGCTGGCAGGCTGGGCGAGCAGGCGTGCAGGGCAGGCGGTGCTCGGGCATCAGGCGGGCAGTGGCCGGGCGTGTAGGCGAGCGGTGCTCGGGCCACTCGGTGATGCGCACAGGCAGGCAGCGCGGGCAGCAGCGCGGACAGGCTGGTAGGCGCGCTGGGCGCGTGCTGCCAGGCGCGCTGGGCGCGTGTTGCGCGGGCGTGCGCGTTGGCGCTGAGTGAGGGTCCCGGGTGCTGGACGCTGAGCGCTGGGAGCTGGTCGCGGGGGCTGAGCGCTGGGCGCTGGGCGCCGCAGAGGAGCATGCGCGCGGGGCGCTGGGCAGAGGCGCAGGCGTGCGTGCGGTGAGGAGGGCAGTGGGGGCGAGCGGGTGGTGCGCGCGGGGCGAGGATGGTGGTGCGCGCGGAGTGCGCGCGGAGCGGGGCTGGAGGTGCGCGCGGGGTGCGCGCGGGGCGAGGCACTGGGCGCGCGGGGCATGCGGTGTGCTCGCTGGTCAGCGCGGGGCATGCGGGGTGCGCGCGGGCTGCTGCGGCGGGGCGCAGTGGGCGCGCGGTGCACCCGGGGAGCTCGGCGGCGTGTCCAGGCATGCGGGCAGGGGCTCGGCAGGGCGCCAGCGGGCGGAGGCGCGGAGGCGCATCCGAGGGCGGGTGGCCGTGCGGGTGGTTGCCGGTGGGGCGGGAGTGAGCCGGAGTGCTCGGGCTAGCGTGCGTGCGGGTCGTATGGACGTTTGCCCGAGTGTTGGGTGTTTGTTTGTGGGTTTTGTATGCTTTTGTGTATTTTGTAGTGTTTTTGGGTTTACTCACCAAGTTACTACCCTGTCTTGCAGATCTTGACGGACGGTCGCGCGACGACCCAGATACCGGTGAGTGGGACAACCCAACCCAGTTTGGGAGGCGTTACATGCACTTGGGCGTGTACCGTCCTCCCCTGGGGCGCATAGTTAGTATTAACTGTTTTTGTTATAATCCATGCAAGCATGATCTACGTGTAGAATGCATGCCACCCTAGACTTGTATGTTAGGGACTTGCACCCTTAGGATTATGTGTAAGAGCCATGCACCATGTTCCCATGCTAGGAAGCCTCGGCCTATGCATGCGTCCTATTAGTTTGATTATTAAATTAAATGCTAGCATGCCTTGTATAATATTATAGGGAGGGGCCTTGCGAGGTCAACATTGAGACCCGGGCTAGGGTGCTCCGTGTTCCTTGTTTGGTTGTCGGGATGTCCTGTATCAGGACCTCATGCTGCCCTCCCAAGGTTTCTTGTCCCATTAATATTATAACTCTTGTTGATAATTAATATGACATTCTTGTTAGTAGTTGTCATTATGTATTCCCCGCATCTTGGTTATGCGCGCTGGTGGAATTCTGAAAGAATTCAAGACATTAGAGTTGTAGAGATGTGCTGTCAGCGGATCCGAGTGGATCATATGCGATGGATAGGCTGTTCTGTTCCCTTCGTTGGATCCGTGTAGAGACTACCCCGGCGTTGGAAAGGTCATCCCGTGCAGGGGCTCCCATCAGTAGGCGCCTCCTGATTTGGTAGAAGGACTGCACTGAATGTGGGAGTGGCCAAACGACCTACGGAGTGGGGAGAGACTATCGGTGGACCAAGGGTGACCAACAACCTAGTCAGTCCCAAGAGCCTAGGTCACCTATTGAGGGTGAGGGTGAGGGTATGGTGGGCCGGCGATGTGGCGACCCACTGGATTGTGTAAGGATGATTATCAGCCTAGTCAGTCCCAAGAGCCTAGGTCACCCATTGAGGGGTGAGGGTGAGGGTGTAGCGGGTGGCGGTAGCGACCCGCTGGTTTTGTGTAATTAGTCCCAATATCCTTGGTCACCCATTGAGAGGTGAGGGTGAGGGTGTAATGGGTTGGCGGTAGCGACCCACTGGATTGCAGAGTTGCTACCATTTTGTGGCTTGAGTAATGTGATTGTGGATTAATAATATCTGGTTGTAGTTAATATAAGCTGTGATGCATGGGTTGTGCTGTTCACTGAGCGTGTGGCTCACCCCTCGCATAATATTTTTCTCCAGTGTCATCTGAGTCGGATCTGGAGGAGGAGCTCCCCGAGGGACTTCATCAGTAGCGGAGTAGCGCCACGTCCCGCGAGTATCAGAGGCTATCAGCATCCCTTTTGCTTGTATGTATTATATTCCGTGCTTGGGCACGTGTTTGTGTATTATTTGGATGTCTTTGTATATATTGGCTCTCACAGGACAGTTGATTATGTATCGAGTATGTAATATATTTTTGGATTACAGATTCAGTCTTTTTAACTTCCGCATTTGGTGTATATATCATGTCAGCCCTGCTTTTATCTGTGTTGTCATTTTAGCTGTTGTGTGAGTATGTTATTGAACTCTTGTTTACTGATATCATATATACACTTGCCGCGTCCCGGGGTCGGCCGGCCCTAGGGCGTGACAAGGGCTACCGGATGACAAAGGGTGTAGAGCAAAAGGTTTTCTTCCAACAGTCCTGTGTCACCCTTAGGGGTGAGGGTGAGGATGAGTTGAAGTCACGTCGTCACGTGACTCTTATACCCATCGAGTATACTCTTGGTATTTTGCTCCTAACACTTGAGGTATCGAAGTATATCTCTGTTATATATGTGTCACTTTTGGCCTTCCGGACACCTTTGGGACATTTCTGGCAGTTTTTCAACTTTTTCTTTTTTTGATCGGAACCACTAAAATTTTAGACTTTTAGCTATCATCCTGAGCTTGAGAACTCCGATTGAAAATCTAACTGCTCATTATATGTCCTAGTGCCATTTCAAGCCACTCACAAAAATTTCATCGAATTCCGGTAACGTTTCAGAATTTCACAGTTCCGAATCGTATCCGGGTTTTGACCAAGTGAAAAGTCATGGGGAGACTTGACCAAGTCAAAGATGACTTTGACCAAGTCAAGTTTGACCCTTGACTTGGTCAATGGGTTTTGTTTGTTTGTGTGGATGGGTTGACTTAAGGTCAAAGTTCACAAAAACCCTAAATACCCTAAGTGTGAGTGTGTGAGTGACTAAGTGTGTGTGTGTGAGCCCAAGTGGGCGTCCACCTCTTCTTCTTCTTCCCCATCTCTCTCTCTCACTCAAACACAAAATCCATATCTCCCCTTCCCTTGTTTCCTCCATTAGAGCTAGTAGAAGGGGTTGAAATAGAAAGCCATTGAAGGGAAAAAGAAAGGTAAGATCTTGATCTATCTTTCCATGGTGTTTGATTTGCTTTCCCCTTTGTTTACCTCCCTATCATGGCTCCCCTTCTCCCCTGTTTTCAGCCTTTGCTAGGGCTGAGAAGAGGCTTGGTGGTGGTGGTCTTGGTGGTGGCATTTCGGTGCGCAAAGGGCACCCGAGTTCCTCCCTTGGTTCTTCCTCCCTTGGGTGAGTCCTCCTCCCTATTTCTTGTTTAGATGCTTGTGTAGGGTATATAAATGAGTATGCATGGTATGCATGGAGGTTAGGGGGTGAGAGGAGGCTGAGGAGGAGGTGGGAAGGACTCGGGAGCGCGTGCGGGGTCATCCGGGCGCGTGCGTGCGGGTCTGCTCGCGTAGGCAGGCGCTGGCGCGCTCAGACGGGTGCGCTAGCGGGCGCGCACGAGTACGCGCAGGCGCGTGGGCGTGTGCACGGGGTGCTGCGTAGGGGCGCAGTGAGCGCGGTGCGCGCAGGGTGCTGCGCAGGGGCGCAGTACGCGCGGGCATGTGCAGGGCTGGACGCGCGGGCAGGGGCGCGGCAGCGCGTCTGGGCACGCGGGCTGGGGAGCGGCAGTGCGCCCGGGGCGCAGGGGTGCGTGTGTGCGTGCGCCTTCGGGCGTGCGCGTGCGGGTGGCCGTGCGTATGGCTGCCCGTGGGTGCGGGAGGGTGTCGGAGCACTCGGACTCGCGTGCGTACGCGCGTGCTCGCGTGCGTGCGGGCCCGTATGCATGCTTGTCCGAGTATTGGGTATTTCTAGCGTATTTCATTTGTATTTGTATAGTTTACTCACCATATTGAATGCCCCTGTTTTGCAGATCTTGACGGACAGTCACGTAGCGACCCGGGTTTCGGTGAGTGGGACAATCCAACCCAGTAGGGAGGCGTTCGATGCACGTAGGCGTGCATTGCCCTCCCCTGGGGCACCATAATTATGTATTAACTTGTAATAAATGTAAAACTATGCATGCATGAATTATATGATGTATCCATGCCACCTTAGACTTTGTATGCTAGGGATATGCACCCTTATATCATGTATAGCGGCCTATGCATGCTTAGACACCAAGCCCCGGACTATGCATGTTCCCATCTAGTTTAATCTAATTAAATCAAAATGTGAGCATGCCTTAGAGAATATTGTAACCTTGTGGTTATGATATATGTCTCCCCGCATCTTAGTTATGCGCCCTGGAGGAATTCTGGAGAATTCATGACATTAGTAGAGTTGCAATCGGTGTCGACGGATCCATGAGGATCGTATCCGTGTGAGTAGGCTGTCTTCTCCTTTTGGTTGGATCCGAGGTAGGAACTCCCCGGCGATGGCTGACCTGACAGAGGGCTTCCGTCCGGTACCTCCGATGTGTCGGACAGTACTGGTAGTTGGAGTGGACTAGGTCGAGGCTACGAGGGTGGGAGAGGCTACCGGGTGGACCAGGGGTGGAGAGCGGTCTAGTATGCCCCAAGAGGCCCATGTCACCCCCCGGAAAGGGTGAGGGTGAGGGGGGGGGGAGGTGGGTTGGCGATGAAACGACCCACTAGAATGTGTTGTTGCTCCCGTGTTAGGGGCTATAATTATTTGAGGTTAATATGAATTGTGATGCATGGGTTGTGCTATTCACTGAGCGTGTGGCTCACCCCTCACATATATTTTTCTCCAGTGATATCTGAGTCGGATCTGAAGGAAGAACTCCCCGAGGCACATTAGCAGTAGTGGAGTAGTGTCACGTTCTGCGAGTGAGAGGCCATCAGCATCCCCCCTTTTGATTGTATGTATTGTATTCTGTGCTTGGGCACACGTTTGTGTATTTGGATGTCATTGTATATATTGGCTCTCACAGGACAGTTGATTATGTATCGGGTCTGTAATATGTCTTTGAATTACAGACTCAGTCGTTTGAGCTTCCGCTATTTGTATATATTATGTCAGCCTCATTGTTGTCTGTGTTGTCATTTTTTATGTTGTTTAGAGTATGTTATTGATCTCCTGTATAGACTGCTGATATTATATATACTTGCCACGCTTCGGGGACAGCTGCCCTGGGGCGTGACAATCTCTACCTCGTAGTGGATGAACTCGTTGTATTTTGTTAACCAGTAACACCATGTGTTATGGTTAGTAGTTGTTCCTCCCCGAGTGTCCCGAAAGCCTCCCTCCGAGGAGTGAGGGTAAGGGTGAGGTATGGTCACGCCGTCGTGTGACCTTGTTATCCATTGGGTTTCTAGCATGTTTTTCTTTGAAAGGAAATTGCCTTAGTATTGAACTGCTGTAATGGTATTTGGTTTCTAGCAACTCACTAAGCTTGTAGCTCACCCCTCGCATATTGTCTCTTCCTCAGGGTGGGTGTTGGGTGTGGAGCTGGAGCTTCCCTGTGACGGGGTTCGAATGCGTGGAGTGTCCCGTCTGACAGTTGGCGCGCGCGAGGATGTCAACAGTCCTAGTGTCATTTATGTATTTGAAATCGTGCGTGTTGCAATGGTTGTACTTTATTTGGACTAGACTTGGCTCTCACAGGACAGTGATTGTGTATTCGAGTCTGTAATAATATTTTTGGCTTATAGAATTATTGATATTTTTATGCTTTTGCATTTTAGTTGAATTATCAGTTATCATTGTTTTACCAGCTTTGTGTGTTATTTATTGGAGTCATTGTTGACCTCTTGTACTTGATAGATGATATTTTATATATTGCCACGTCTCAGGGACAGCTGCCCAGGGACGTGACAGACCGGGACCGACAGGATCGGTGGCTGGGTGAGGCGATCCTTAAGCTTCTAGAATGCGGCCTATTGTGCCTTCTTCCCCCATGTCATCCCTTTCCCTACCTTGATGGCTTGGAAGAAAGGACGGCAACAGTCTGAGAGGTGGGAGATGAAACGTGCGAGTGCCACGACGCGGCCCATTATCACCTCGATGTCGCGGAGCTCTTGAACCTTGGTCGGGCTTGAGTCAATTTCTTGCCAATGGACGATGTGTCCCAAGAAGTGTTCGTAAGAGACCCCGAACAAACATTTCATTGGGTTGAGCTTTATACGGTGCGCCCGGAGGGTGCTGAAGGCCTTGGTCAGATGAGTGAGGTGGTAATCATTTTTGTGGCTCTTCACGACCATGACATCGATGTAAACTTTGGCAGTCCGCCCGATGAGATACTGAAATACTTTGTTGACGAGGTGTTGAAAGGTGGCCCTGGAGTTTTTCAACCCGAACAACATGACCTAGTAGCAATAGAGTCCACGTTCGGTGATGAACGCCGTCTTTTCTTGATCTCGTGGATGCAAGCGGATTTGGTTATATCCGGAGTAGGCATCGTACTCGGCCATTGCATCTACCAGTTGGTTAATTTTTCAAAGCGGATAGGTATCCTTCGGACATGCCTTGTTTGGGTTGATGAAGTCGATGCAGAATCACCATTTTGCTATTCTTCTTTTGTTATATATGTGTCACTTTTTGCCTTCTGGTCACCATTGGAGCACTTTTTGCGTGCGGGTGGCCGTGCGCATGGCTGCAGTGGGTGCGGGAGTGTGTCGGGGCACTCGGACTCGTGTGCGTACGGGCCGTATGCATGCTTGTCTGAGTGTTAAGTATTTCTATCATATTTATTGCGTATGTGTGTATTTTACTCACCATTTTGGTTTCCCATGTCTTGCAGATCTTGACGAGCGATCACGCGACGACCCGGATATTGTGAGTGGGACAACCCAACCCAAATGGGAGGCGTTCGATGCACGTAGGCGTGCATTGCCCTCCCCTGGGGCACCATAATTGCATATTAGATAGTATTAATTGTAAACTATGCATGCATGATTATTATATAGTATCCATGCCACCTTAGACCCCGTATGTTAGGGACATGCACCCTTATGATATGTGTAAAGGCCCAAGCATCCTGATACCATGTTTTCATGCTAGGGAAGCCTCGACCTACGCATGCGTCCCATTTAGTTTAATTTATTTAAATCAAATGTGAGTTTTGTAATTAACATGCCTTAGAGAATATTATAACCTTGTGGTTATAATATATGCTTCCCCGCATCTTAGTTATGCGCCCTGGAGGAATTCTGAAGAATTCATGACATTAGTAGAGTTGCAATCGGTGTCGGCGGATCCAAGTGGATCGTATCCGTGTGGGTAGGCTGTTTCTCTTCCCTTCGTTGGATCCATGTAGGGACTCCTCAGCGTTAGACAGGCCGTCCTGACAGAGGGCTCCCATCAGTAGGTACCTCCTGATTTGGTTTCGGACTGTGCTGAATCGTGGGAGTACACCAGGCGAGCTACGGAGTGGAGGAGGGACTATCGGTGGACCAAGGGTGATTAACAGCCTAGTCAGTCCCAAAATACCATGTTACCCTGTGAGGGTGAGGGTGTGGTGGGTTGGCGATGTAGCGACCCACTGGATTGTGTAGTTACTGCCACTTAGGGGCTATGAATTGTGTAAGGTTAATATGAATTGTGATGCATGGGTTGTGCTATTCACTGAGCGTGTGGCTCACCCCTCGCATATATTTTTCTCTAGTGATATCTGAGTCGGATCTGAAGGAGGAGCTCCCCGAGGCGCATCAGCAGTAGCGGAGCAGCGTCACGCTCTGAGTGTGAGAGGCCATTCAGCATCCCCTTTTGATTGTATGTACTGTATTCCGTGCTTGGGCACACATTTGTATTACATTTGGATGTCGTTGTATATATTGGCTCTCACAGGACAGTTGATTATGTATCGGGTTTGTAATATGTCTTTTGAATTACAGACTCAGTCTTTTAGCTTCCGCTTTTTGTGTATATATTATGTCAGCCTCTTTGTTGTCTGTGTTGTCATTGTTGATATTGTTTTGAGTATATTATTGACCTCTTGTATAGACTGCTGATATCATATATACCATTGCCGCGCCTCGGGGACGGCCGCCCTGGGGCGTGACATCTTTCCCGCAAGAACTACATTGGAGATCCAATTCGGGTATTGGACCTCTCAGATAAACCACCGCCTCCAAGAGTCGGTATAATCTCGTCGGAGATGACTTTGTTGCGCTCGGGGGAGAAGTGGCGCTGCTTCTACTTGACGGGAGTTGCGCAAGGGCGTACGTTGAGCTCGTTGATAGTGATTGCGGGGTTGATCCCAGGCATGTCACTGTATGTCCAGGCGAAGAGGTCTTGGTTGGCCTATAGCAAGGTGAGGAGGGACTCCTTATCCTCGGAAGGAAGAAGGCGGTCCTCTCGGGAACATTGACGACCACAGGTATGGAGTCGACCGGCTCAAGAATGTGGGATTCAGATTCTTCTTCAAGTAGAGCTTGGACCCACTGGTCGGCTAATTGCTATGCTGGCAGAGGGAGTTTGTCCCGCGCAGGCAGAATTGCAACCCTGGAGGCGATCATGCAGCACCTCCTTGTGGCGATCCTGGATGTCAATCGTCAAGCACCCGTCTTTGGCAAGACAACGCATGAATTGATGTAAGGTCGACGGAACGCCCTCCATGTTGTGGATCCAATCTCGCCCCATGATGGCATTGTAGTCTGAGGGGGAATCCACCATGATAAACTCGACATCGAGGGGTCGGTGCAGTGACAAGCAGTGTTGCAACCCTAATAAGGGTGACTCGCTTCCCGCCAAACCTGACCAATGGGGGGTTTGAATGCCATATGCTATCTGAGTCCAATCCCATCCAATTGAACGTGCTGAGGAAGAGGATGTCGGTGCTGCTTCCCTGGTCGATCATTATCCTTTGGACCTGACAATTGCAGATAGAGAAAGTAAAAACCAACAAATCAGAGTGGGGTAGAAGTACCTCTTCGAGATTGTCTAGACGAACTGAATAGCGTGATCACCCATGAGCGAGCGATATCGTTCCCTGAGTTTGGGTTCGACCTCTTGTTTGGCTTGGCTAGCCTTTCCAGCTCTGATTCTAGCCGTGGTGGGTCGGGATGACCGTGTATGGCTGAGACGACCCGAGCTGGTCGGTCCACGGCTTTTGTGGTGGGGGCGTGGCTGCGCATGCCCCCTACGTCGAGGGCACCTTGTCGTGCAACATAATGCGCGAGCCTCCCATCGCGTATAAGTGCTTTCGACTTACGAGCGAAAATTGTGACATTCCTCGATGGTGTGACCCCTTCATTGTGAAACTCGCACCTCCAATTCTGATCGGGATTCTTCATGGGCGACCGGATCGGGGCCGATGTCAGGAAGAACCTGTAACGACTATTGTTTTCCTAGTTGTTTCCTGATTTTGTGCATTGGCTCATGTTCATATAAGATTTTGGAGGATTTAAATATATTCAATTTTAGAAGTTAAGCTATAGTTGGAATCGTTATTCTGTTAGCTTTCCAATGCTTTTTACGGATCATGAATCGGATGGGTATCGATCAAGTTATGGGCTAAACTGTACCAAGAGGTCGGGCAGAGGAATAGTGACGGCTCTAGGAGGAGCTGTCGATTTTCTGACGGATCCGATAGGAGCTGTCGATCTGAAAACAGTTTCAAACTCAAATATTTCAGTTTTTAGAAGGTTTTAATGTGTTTTATTTGATTGGAAGGTGTCAATTTATTGTCCCCACGTGTATGAGGTCTATTTTAACCTCTCTCTGTCTCTCTCATTTCCATTGAAACCCTCTAAAACCCTCAAGGCCTCTCTCTTTTCTTTTTCCTTGTTTTGGAGCTCCCTTGTTAGGATCTCAAGGAAGGAGTTGGGTAAGTCAATTCTCATCTTTATTCATGTTATATTTTTATGTTTGTATTGGTATAGGATGGTCTTACGTTTATACTTTTGGATTCATTGATTTCTTGAGTCTTCTTCTTGAGTTTTTCATAGATTTTGATGTATTTTAGATCCTTATGCTATAGCTATGAGATCATGGTGTTTTCAAGGTATTATTCAACTCTTTCATGTCAAAAGAAAGGGGATAGGTATATATCATGTCTAGGGTTGTTTATTAAGAATAGAAAGCATGTTTAGAATCGTTTAAAGTCTTGTTTTGACCCTTATATGCATAGATCCGAACCTATACATGTTTTCATATTTTTATAGAATTTTATCATAGATCCATATTATTTGTTTATGCATATAATTGATCTATGGTTTTCAAGGATTTTGGAATATGGTTTAATTGTGTCTTATGTATGTTTTATAAATCCTTGATGGTCTAGGGTTAAATATAAAAGGATATCATGATAGGTATAATGATATGTTATCTCTCACGGTTTTCAAAAGATTTTTATAGAGTATATTCAAATCCTTATATGTACCATGTGTTTTGACGTTTGATCAATGTTTTTCAGTTTTTTTCGTAAGTTAGGGTTTCGAATCGATTTTTCTATATACGATCTTTGATCTATCTACTAAATGTTTTGTATTGTTTACATATTATATATTGATTTTTGAGAATACGAATAGATCTGAGTTTTTAGAAGTTAAATAAGATTTAATTGGTTTTATATACATGTTTTGCAAATCCTTATAGACTAGGGTTTCTAATTGGATTTCTTACACACGAATGATCTTTGATAAATATTCCTTATTGATTTACATTGTTTTACACGACTCATATATGAATGTAAATGATAAAAGGTATTTGGTTGTTTTTAACAAAAAATAAAATAAAATGGGTTTTTGTTTTCTATTTCTGGATGACTCCATTAAGAGCCGTCGGGTCTGCTTTTGGGTTGCTCCCAAAGGAGCCGTCGGTTCTGTCATGGACGGCGGCCCCTGTTGGAGCCGTCGACATGGTTCTGGATGGCTCCGTTAAGAACCGTTGGTTTCTGTAAAATCGGGTACCACCAAGTCCCGTACTATTTGTGCACCTTGTGATCTAGTCGTATCATTTGAGGACTGGTTAGGTTGCCTTAGACCTTCTGGATTGGTTTGCGTGTTGTTGGACCAAAGGTGAGTGGGTCTAGTCTCCTATGTAGTTTTTGAAGGATTTATCAATGATTTTTTATTGCTATTTTATGTATAAGCTCGAGTATGTCATATTATATAGGATGATGCCTTATTACGTATTGTGTTGATAATATTTAACTTTTAAATCTGTTGCATGCATATGTTATGGAACAAAAAATATGTGGTAGATCATGCATGCATTGCATAGCCTAGGTGACATAGCCTATGTGGCTCAATCTAGGTGACTATGGCTTAGAATGGACCCAAGTCTAGGTGACTTCGTGTAGGCGACTTATGTCTAGGTGGCATGCATCTAGGTGACACGATTTCTTGAGCAAAATTCTTATGGCTAGGTGACATGGAGTACGGGCATGTGTGTCCGTTGCATACATGCGCATCATGTATTTGGACATGATTTGAAATGAGAATTTTATTACGTGACCATACATTTTGAAATGAGAATTTTATTACGTACTTGCTATTGGAATATCATTTTATTGAATTTGCAAATATCATTTTATTGTATATTGCGAATTGTTTCTTACGGTATCTTATTAAAGATTATTATTTTACAATATACTGTATTATTGGGACCCTAAGGTTCATTCACTGAGCGTGTGGTTGCTCACCCCTCTTTTTCCAACATTTCATATTTAAAAACTCAGATTGGTGGATCTCGTGTAGCTACGAATGAGATTGTGGGTGCGAGAACGTTAGACTTGCTTGGTCAAAGGACTGATCAATTTCATTTGGCATGTAGTCGGCCCATCCTCCTAGTAACAAGTTTTGTATCAAGTTGTATATATTTTATGTGTAACTTATATCCAGAGTACTATGGAGTGTTATGGAGATCTTTAATGTTATATTATTATTAAAGATTAAAGTTCATTTTAGTATTATTCTTATGTTCTCTAGATAAAAGGAAAAATATAGAACTCTGAGATTTGAGAAATTAAGTTAACGCAATCGGATTTCACGCTTCAAAACAGGGTCGTGGATTTGGGGGCGTTACAGAAGGGGTATCAAAGCATAGGTTCAACTCTCGGACTGTAGGTTATGGATATATTAATTGGCCTTTGAGGTTTAGAGTTTGAGCTCGATTAACATAAGGAGTTTAGGTTTGGCTACCCTATATATAAAAATGTTTTGGTTATCTTATTTAGCCTAGAACTTTGATTTCAGGTTCCTTTAGCTTAATTGGCCTATGAAGTTCAATGTTTGAGTTGATCAACCTAAGGAGATTAAGTTTTGCTATCCTATAGAAAAATTATTTGGGCCATTTGGTTACCCTATATTTTTATTCTGGAGCCTAAAATATCTTTTATGTCTAGTTATCCTATCGGATCTTAAGACGGCCTATAGGAGAATTTCCATTGAAGTCTAGGATAGGCTTTAGAGTGTGTTTAGATGCATTCCATATAGGGTTTCCATTCTAACCGTTTGTTTGTTTTGTTATAGCAAAATTTTGGTAGAACAAGCGCATATTGGGAGCGCGCCAAAGTGGTTATGATTTGTTTTCAGAGTGTTCCATGTGGCTGAGCATTCGCGACCTTCAAAAATGTCATTCGTGTTTAATTGGAGATGTGAAAGGCACATTAAAATTTGTGAATGTGCAAGGCGGTAAATTAATGTTATTTCTTCGTGTTGTTAGAAATGTGAATGTGCAAGGTGGTAAATTAATGTTAGAAATGTCATTAGGGTTGTTGTCATCATAATTGCCCCTTATGTATTGTACAAGTTGGACCATTTATGGTATGGGACGTAAATAGACCTAACTTGTACAATTTGGATGAAAATTGTTTGTGTTGATTTGTTTTTCTTGTTATTGTTTGTATAGTATAAATTGGACTACCTGTGGAATGGGACATTGGTAGGCCTGACTTAAACAAATGATTGTGTACAATTATGTGTATTGTTGGTATTGCTTGTACTATATAAGTTAAAACACCTATTGTGTGGGGCGTAGGTGGGCTTAACCTATATAGTAATTGTTTGTGATTGTGAATGTTTTGTTGCCTATGTCTGTGTGATATAAGTTAATCCACTTGTGGTTTGGGTCACTATGTATTAGAGTGGCGTAGCGGAAGCATTGTGGACCAAGCTTATATGATTGTTTTGTTGTTATGTCATTGTATGATTGTTTGCTTGATATAAGTTGAAGCTTCAATGCAGAGCATTGGTGGTTTGACTTATATATTAGTTGTTTCTTTGTGATGTATAAGTAGGCTACTTATACCATTGTTGTGCATTGGGTGGTATGAGTCGGACGCATGAGCCAATTCATACTATCATTGTTTGAATTATTGTTTTGTTGCCATTGGATATCATATGTCCTTTATTTTGTGTTCTCCCTTTTATTTTAAGGACAAAATTCATTTAAGGGGGAAAAGTATGTAACAACTATGGTTTTCCAAGTTGTTTCTTGATTTTGTGCATTGGGTCATATTCTTATAAGGTTTTGGAGGACTTCTATATCTCCAATTTTAGAAGTTAAGATGCAGCTGGAATTTATATTTTGTTAGCTTTTTAACGCTTTTTACGGATCGTGAATCGGATGAGTATCGATCAAGTTATAGGTCAAACTGTACTGAGAAGTTAGACAGAGGAACAGTGACGACTCTAGGAGGAGTCGTCAATCTGGAAACAGTTCCAAACTTGAATATTTTAGTTCTTAGAAGGTTTTAATGTGTTTTATTTGATTGGAAGGTGTCGATTTATTGTCCCCACATGTATGAGGTCTATTTTAACCTCTCTCTCTCTCTCTCTCTCTCTCTCTCTCTCTCTCTCGTTTCCATTGAAACCCTAAAGGCCTCTCACTTTTCTTTTTCCTTGATTTGGAACTCCCTTGTTAGGATCTCAAGGAAGGAGTTGGGTAAGTCAATTCTCATCTTTATTCATGTTATAATATTATGTTTCTATTGGTATAGGATGGTCTTACTTTTGTACTTTCGGATTCATTGATTTCTTGAGTCTTCTTCTTGAGTTTTTTCATAGATTTTGATGTATTTCGGATCCTTATGCTATAGCTCTGAGATCATGGTGTTTTAAAGGTATTATTCAACTCTTTCATGTCAAAAGAAAGGGGATAGGTATATATCATGTATGAGGTTGTTTATTATGAATAGAAAGCATTTTTACAATCGTTTAAAGTCTTGTTTTGACCCTTATATGTCACGCCCCAGGGCGGCCGTCCCCGAGACGCGGCAATGGTATATATGATATCAGCAGTCTATACAGGAGGTCAATAACATACTCTAAACAACATAAAAAATGACAACATAGACAACAATGAGGCTGACATAATATATACACAAATAGCGGAAGCTAAAAGACTGAGTCTGTAATTCAGAAGACATATTACAGACCCGGTACATAATCAACTGTCCTATGAGAGCCAGTATATACAATGGCATCCAAATATAATACAAACGTGTACCCAAGCACGGAATACAATACATACAATCAAAGGGGGATGCTGATGGCCTCTCACTCGCAGAACGTGACACTGCTCCGCTACTGCTGATGTGCCTCGGGGAGCTCCTCCTTCAGATCCGACTCAGATATCACTGGAGAAAAATATATGCGAGGGGTGAGCCACACGCTCAGTGAATAGCACAACCCATGCATCACAATTCATATTAACCTCAAATAATTTATAGCCCCTAAGTGGCAGTAACTACACAATCTAGTGGGTCGTCTCATCGCCAACCCACTTTCCCTCCCCTCACCCTCACCCTCTCCGAGGGGGTGACATGGGCCTCTTGGGGTAGACTAGACTGCTCTCCACCCTTGGTCCACCCGGTAGCCTCTCCCACCCTCGTAGCCTCGACCTAGTCCACTCCAACTACCAGTACTGTCCGAACACATCGGAGGTACCGGACGGAAGCCCTCTGTCAGGTCAGCCATCGCCGGGGAGTACCTACCTCGGATCCAACCAATAAGGAGAAGACAGCCTACTCACACGAATACGATCCTCATGGATCCGTCGACACCGATGGTAACGCTAAATAATGTCATGAATTCACAAGAATTCCTCCAGGGCGCATAACTAAGATGCGGGGAGACATATATCATAACCACAAGGTTACAATATTCTCTAAGGCATGCTCACATTTTGATTTAATTAGATTAAACTAGATGGGAACATGCATAGTCCGGGGCTTGGTGTCTAAGCATGCATAGGCCGCTATACATGATATAAGGGTGCATATCCCTAGCATACAAAGTCTAAGGTGGCATGGATACATCATATAATTCATGCATGCATAGTTTTACATTTATTACAAGTTAATACATAATTATGGTGCCCCAGGGGAGGGCAATGCACGCCTACGTGCATCGAACGCCTCCCTACTGGGTTGGATTGTCCCACTCACCAACACCCGGGTCGTCGCGTGACCGCCCGTCAAGATCTGCAAGACATGGGTAATCAAAATGGTGAGTAATTACACAAATACATAAGAAATACGCTAGAAATACCCAACACTCGGACAAGCATGCATACGGGCCCGCATGCACGCGAGTCCGAGTGCCCCGACACCCTCTCGCACCCACGGCAGCCATGCGCACGGCCACCCGCACGCGCACGCACGGGTGCGCACGCACGCACGCACACCCGCACCCCGGGCGCACTGCAGCGCCCCAGCCCGCGCGCCCAGACGTGCTCCCGCGCGCCTGCCCGCGCGCCCAGACACGCTGCCGCGCGTGCGCGCCCGCGCGCACCGCACGTCCAGCCCTACATCTACCCGCGCGTACTGCGCCCCTGCGTAGCACCCCGCGCGCACCACGCGCATTGCGCTCCCCACGCAGCACCCGCGTGCACGCCCGCGCGCACGCCCGCGCGTCCGCGCGTACGCGCGCACGCCCCCAGCGCGCCCGACTGCGCGCGCCTGCACTGCCTGCGCGCGCAGACTCGCGCGCACGCGCGCGGATGACCCCGCACGCGCGCCCAAGTCCTTCCCACCCCCTCCCTCAGCCCTCCCACATCCCTAAAACTCATGCATACACCATTTCACCTCCTAAACAACCATCTAAACAAGAAATAGGGAGGAGGAAAGCTTACCCAAAGAGAGGAAGGGAAGGGGAGGAACTCGGGTGCCCTTCGCGCACCGAAACGCCACCACCAAGACCACCACTACCAAGACCTCTTCTCAGCCCAAGAATGGCTGAAAACAGAGGAGAAAAGGAGCCAAGAGAGGAGGTCAACATAGGGGAAATCCAAAAACAAAACCATGGAAAGGTAGATCGGAACCCTACCTTTCTTTTCTTCTTCTATGGCTTCTTCTTTCAAGCCCTTCTACTAGATCAAAAGGTGGATTTAAAGAGAGGGGATTGAGGGTTTGTGAGTGAGTGAGAGAGAGAAGAAGATGAATAGAAGAAGAACTATTGGTGCACGCCTAAGTGAGGCCACACACACACACACACTCACACACTCACCACTAAGGGCACTTAGGTCATTTTAAGGTGAGCTTTGACCTTTGGTCAACTCATCCACACAAACAAACAAAAGGGTTTGACCAAGTCAAGGGTCAAACTTGACTTGGTCAAAGTCCTCTTTGACTTGGTCAAGTCTCCCAATGACTTTTCGCTTGGTCAAAACCCGGATACGATTCGGAACTGTGAAATTCTGAACATTACCGGAATTCGATGAAATTTTCGTGAGTGGCTTGAAATGGCACCAGGACACATAATGTACAGTTAGATTTTCAATCGGAGTTCTCAAACTCATGATGATGGCTAAAAGTCCAAAATTTTAGCGGTTCCGATCGAAAAAAGAAAAAGTTGAAAAACTGTCAGAATGCTCCAATAGTGACCAGAAGGCTAAAAGTGACACATATATAACATTATATGCATAGATCCGAACCTATACTTGTTTTCATGTTTTTTTTTTAGAATTTCATCATAGATCCATATTAGTTGTTTATGCATATAATAGATCTATGATTTTCAAGGATTTTGGAATATGGTTTACTGGTTTCTTATTATATATGTTTTATAAATCCTTGAAGGTCTAGGGTTAAATATGAAAAGAGCCACCAATTCTCTCATGGACGGGCCCCTGTTGGAGCCGTCAACATGGTTCTGGACGGCTCCGTTATGAACTGTCAATTTCTGTAAAATCGGGTACCACCAGGTCCCATACTATTTGTGCACCTTGTGATTTAGTTGTATCTTTTCAGGAATGGTTAGGTTGCCTTAGACCTTCTGGATTGGTTTGCATGTCGTTGGACCAAAGGTGAGTGGGTCTAGTCTCTTATGTAGTTTTTGAAGGATTTTATCAATGATTTTTAATTGCTATTTTATGTATAACCTCGAGCATGTCATATTATATAGGCCGATGCCTTATTACGTATTGTATTGAAAATATATAACTTTTAAATCTGTCGCATGCATATGTTTTGGAACGAAAAATATGTGGTTGATCATGCATGCATTGCATCACCTAGATGGCGTAGCTTATGTGGCTCGGTCTAGGTGACTATGGTTTAGAATGGACCCAAGTCTAGGTGACATATGTCTAGGTGACACAATTTCCCGAGCGAAATCCTTATGGCTAGGTGCCATCGAGTACGGACATGCGTGTCCGTTGCATACATGCGGATCATGTATTTGGACATGATTTGATGTGACCATACATTTTGAAATGAGAATTTTATTACGTTCTGGTTATTGGAATATCATTTTATTGAATTTGCAAATATCATTTTATTGTATATTGCAAATTGTTTCTTACGATATCTTATTAAAGATTATTATTTTACAATATACTGCATTATTGAGACCCTAAGGTCCATTCACTGAGCGTGTGGTTGCTCACCCCTCTTTTTCCAACATTTCATATTTAAAAACTCAGATTGGTGGATCTCGTGTAGCTAGGAATGAGATTGTGGGTGCGAGAACGTTAGACTTGCTTGGTCAAAGGACTGATCAATTTCATGTAGTCGGCCCATCCTCCTAGTAACCAGTTTTGTATCAAGTTGTATATATTTTATGTGTAACTTATATCCAGAGTACTATGGAGTGTTATGGAGATCTTTAATGTTATATTATTATTAAAGATTGAAGTTCATTTTAATATTATTCTTATGTTCTCTAGATAAAAGGAAAAATATAGAACTTTGAGATTTGAGGAATTAAGTTAATGCAACCGGATTTCACGCTTCAAAACGGGGTTGTGGATTCAGGGACGTTACAGAACCATTTGTTCTTGTTCTCTCTCCAAAGTTGCCTTATAGGGACAGTGAGGGGGGTGGACTCTGTATTCCATCCTTTAGGAGTCCGCCCCGCAATTGGCTTGCTGTTGCCCCTCTTCGTGGTGTTTGGGAGGTTGCTTCTTTGAGAAAGATCCTCCTTTTGGCGCTAGGGCGACGATCATTGTAGTGGTGCACTTCCGTCTAATGAGGGAGGCATCCTCTTGTAAGGGAATATAGCCTTTGGCCCTGGAGAGGATGTCGGCCATGTCGACAGGGGACTTTCGGATGAGGGATTCATAGAAACTTCCTGACGCCAGAAGCCCCCAACAAAAGGGCATTGCTGCGGTCTATGTATCGCAACCGTCTACTTGGGTCATCTCTACGGTGAAGTGCGTGAGGTAATCCTTCAGCCACTTGCCTTCGGTTTGTTTCATCCTGAACACGTTTGCGATGTCCCATTTTTGCTTGCAGTGGCAAATGTAATGTCCAATGAACGTTTTGCACAGGCCACAGAAGCTGTATGTAGAACCTGCGGGGATTTTTTGTAACCATGTGAGGGCTTGCCCGCCAAGACTTTGAGGGAACACCTTTCAGAGCAGGGCATCGTCTCCTGTCCCGAGGGACATGCATTGCTAGAACAAGAACATATGCTCCGTGTATCAGATTTCCCTTTGTAAAGTTTGAAATTTGGGGGTAAAAACTTGTCTGGTCATGGCGTGCGGAGAATGTCCGCTGAGAGTGGAGAGAGATGGATCAGGTCTGCGGATGAGCGCGGTCTCATGGTGTGGAAATGCTGGTCCATTGCCTTCATTACGTCCTCCCTTAGCCTTGGGTCGACCTGACGTGGCTGCTTGGAGTTTGTGACCGCGTTTGATGAACCAGCGTGCTGTTCATCGGGAACATGATTGACAAGGGGATCCACGGGGATGCGGTCGCCACCCACGTGTTTGGGGTTTTCTTGGTTTGGTTGTTGGGCACCGCAGGGCGGCAGGTCCTGCTGCTCGCCTTTTTGCTCCAGAGGATTATCGAGCTGGTTGCGAAGACGCTCATTTTCGCGTCGCATTTCATCTATGGCGTGACGAAGCTCCTCTGCCTTGGCTTGGCGTTTGGCTTCTTGAAGTTTGGCCTCGTCTATGCGGTTCTGCGCATCGACATCGTCAGGCTGCTAGTTTGCCCTAGGAACACTCCCTAGATCGGATGAGGAGTTCCGTTGTGTGAACTGGGTCATAAGCGGCGGAAGGGTCAGAAGATTTTTCTTGGGAGACATGATCACGAATCGGGTTTGTGTTCTACACGCGTCCCCTACCTGGCGCACCAAGCTGGAGGGGCAGAAAATGATGGTTTGGGTTCAGGAATCAGAATCCGTCAACTCCGCTTTTCCCGATGGCTTCCGCTGCGTTGCCGGTGATCCTCCACCTCAAGAATTGTCGAAAACAAGGTTGGGGGTGACTTGTGGAAGACCCTCCGACGCTCAAGTCAGTCAAATGCAAATTTAGGGTTGTTGAAAAAAGAATTTCACATAACTTAGTAGAGAGAATTTGTTCCCTATTTAAAGTACTGTCATGGATGCCCTAGAATCAAATCAATTGTGAATCTCATTCCATCGGGTGGATGGGAGTGTCGGTATGTAAAACTTAGGGGTTCTGTGAACTTGGACCTGGTCCATCTTGCGACTGATCAGATCACCGCCCGTAGAGCCGTTTCTGAGCCGCCCGACTGCTTCTTAGAGAAGACGGGGTTTGTTTGTGATCGCCACCTGCTTTCTCAAAAAGCGGGAAAAGTTTATGTTGTTGTTGATTGCCTGGCAGGGAAATTGTGTGGGTTCTCCTCTCTGAGCTATTGGCTTGCCGCACACAGAGGTGAAAAATAGGGATTATCTTCTGCTTCGGGAACTTGACTAAGAGGTTTGGGAATCAAGGGGGCTAGGGGAGGGTCAGCTAGTTAGGTTTAGCCGCCTAGTGGGGAGCGGCTAGTTTAGAGTAGCCGTCTGGTGTGTGGCTCAATTTGGGCAGAATCTGGATAGGGTTTGGTTTTGGGTGTTGGCAAAGGTTAAGCTAGGTTTAACCTAGGTTTTGAAGAGTGGATTTGGAGAGTGATTTAGTGTAGGAAAATAGGTTTTTCTACTCACAAATAGGACTCTATCTCTCTCTCTCAAGGGTTTTGGAATGGTGGTATGGAAATGGATAGGGTATTGAATGTGAATTGATAGTGTTGGATTTGGGTTGGTTGATGTTGTTAATGCTTTGGATGCCCCCTATTTATAGTAAAAAAGGGGACAGGGGAATGTCCACTGGACAATAGATAAAAAATGAGTAATAAGGTGTTTGATTTGACCTTACATTATATCTTTGTTCTCTGACAGTGTCCAAGTGAGGGGCGGGTACTTTCAACTAGCTGCCCCAATGATGGTCTGACAAACATCTCATATCTGACAGGCGGTGGCTTGGGTTGAACTGGCCAAGAGGGGGCGGCTAAAGGGAACAAACCACCGCAATCATCAGCCTTAAATGTTGCCTTATATCCCATCCCAGGGAAGCAGTTTGAGGGTAGCTAGGGGGGCAGCTAGTTGAAACTATCCGCCCCATATGGGGTGGCTACTCTCAAGTAGCTGCCCCTGTCCAGGTCTTAGATTTGTGTAAGTGTGGATTTTTTAGGGCTTTCGACTTTTGGTTTCTAAGGAAGTTTTTTATTAGGATGTTCAAATGTGGTCATTTCTAAATATTACTTGAAGTAAATTTTGTTCTTATGGATGGTCAAAATTGGGGTATCTAAAGGGAGGAGATCGCCTTTTTAAGGAATTGGTTATGTGTTATATTAGGGATTTGCAGAATTTGCTGCAATTATCCATTGGTAAATACACATAATTTGTTGGGATCTTATGCATCAATTGATGATTTATTCTAAATCTAGGATATATTGTTATGATCTTAGATAATAAGTTAAATGATGGCTCTAACTATCCAGTGGTCTTACTAACCAACCTTTCTTTACCATCGTTTATCCACCAACCGTCGCATGAATAAGAGCGAACCCTCTCTCCTACTCACCGTTAGGCGACCATTAGTGTTGGTTTGAGGCGATCGTAGTGACGTGATAAAGAAATTAACTATGGAGAATTAGAGAATCAGCCGTTGATGATCCTTAATTCAAAATTAAATTATTAAAATACTTACTTGAATTGATGATTGTCAGATATGGAGGGTCTGATGGGCCGGATTCACCTGTGGTGAGTCATTCAGGTCAAGGACCATTGCTAATCGGGTCATGGGTTGCCGGTACGTGGAGCATAGTTCGTGGGCCTGATTTTTTACCCATGCAATATTTATTTCAATTGGTATAGATAAGGCCTAATAAATAATTTCAGTCTTTCCTTAGAATAATTATCAGATCTTATCCTTCTTATTCATATATAGCTATCAAGATTTATCCAAGAAAAACAAATACCCCCCCTGTATGGCATGAGAAATAAGCCCAGAATAAGGAAGAATACAGAAGAATAGTAAAAAAAAGTTGTTTGTTTTGATAGAATAAACCCTGATAGTTATGTCTGGATAAGCTAGGATAATGCCTGATAACTATTTTAAGGAAATGTTGGAATTGCTTATCAGGCCTTATCTATACCAATGGATAAAAATACCCTTCTCTGTCATTTTACATATTTATCTCACCTAACAGTCTCACACATATTTCAAAAACTGTCACATCTATCAAATCAATCATATATTTCTCACACTATTCCCAGGGGTATAGTTGTCATTTAAAAAATCATAAACTCTTATTCATCCCTTATAAAACCATTTATCATTACTTTATCCAAGATGAACCAAACAAAAAAAAAAATCATTTTTACGTTTTCCAATGAGAATAACAGAAAATGCAACCAAACAAAAAATTGTTTATTTAGTCTGAATTGTTATCTATCTTATTATAGCTATCAGGAGTGAATAACACAATGTCACACTCCATACGGGAGGATAGCGAATAAGGATTATTCTCCGGTATTCACCCTTATTATCTCATTGATTCTCCACCACATGGGGGGGGGGGGGGGGGGGGGGGAGGTTAAAAATACTATGGAGGTACAAGGATTATACCCCGGACTGTCCCACGGGTTGTAACCGTGCTCTGTTTTTAATGTAGAAAGGACTCTGACGAGAAGTTGATTTTTCACGAGGAAAGAATATCCGGGGAATTGTTTCGTCTTCAAGTCTCCAACTCCCCAACTTTTTTCCATTCAAAGCCTGACCAACTACTCCAACACGCATGGCATATGCTCCCAAATATGCCCTCTTCAACCCATACGGACATCCATCAATACCAACACACAGGGATAGTTACTTCACTGTGCTTGCTTTCATTACTTCCTCAATAGCCTCCCTCTCTTGATTTCATCAGTTCTCACCTCCCCAACAATCACTACGTGCTTAAAATGAAGTTTGGGAAGAGATTGAAACAGCAGATAGAGGAGACCCTGCCTGAATGGCAGGACAAGTTCCTCTCGTACAAGGACCTTAAAAAGCTTGTTGGCCTCATCTCCCGCTCCTCTGTAGCCAAGGCCAAGGCCAAGTTCATTCATTTGATCGACGCCGAGATCGACAAGTTCAACGCCTTCTTCGTCGAGCAAGAAGAGGACTTCATCATCAGACAAAAGGTGTTGTATCATGCCTTTCTTGGTTGATGTTATGGATGCATGACTTTTTTACCCCTTTTTTGGGATGTTAAGTCAAGGAAAATGTCAGGCAGAGTCTCTGTTGCGGCCGATGCCCATTTTCCTTTTTGGGTGTTGTTATATTCAGTCATTTTTATCAATCAAAATACTCGTTAAAAATCCAGTGAAGCTAACGATATATATATCTCATTAAATTTTGTATTACATTTACTAAAAATAAGTTTATTCAACTTAAAATAGAGTGATATACATTTTTTATCAAATCATATTAATCATTAGATAATGTTTATTAATTTTAAAAACTAAAAAAATGTGTGAACTGAGTTTTGATCGGTAAACTAACCGAATCTAACATTTTCCTTTTTTTTAAAGAAACATATTTCAGGTAACGGAGAATACACGTACTTTCATACAAATATAAATATATAATTGAATGAAAAGTATTGACCAACTTACCGAAAAAGTAAAAATTATATGTTTTTGTCTAATGAGTTGTATGTATCATTGAAATTTATGGGACTGCACAATGAACTGTAAATGAGACTGTGTGTAACAACGCCCTCAAGTGAGGATTTTTATTTTTGAACTTTGTTATATGTGAGCAGGAGTTACAAGATAGGATTCATAGCATTACCGCGATGTTGGGGCCGACAGGCACTCAGCCTTCTGAGGAGGAGTACAGGTTGGAGATGGGGAAGATTAGGAAAGACATTGTCAATTTTCATGGCGAGATGGTGTTGCTGGAAAACTATAGCAATATCAATTACACAGGTCCAATTTATTTTTCAGAATTTTCTCATAAGATTTGGTGTGGATGCATGTCACAAAGCAAAAAGGATGTCACAACAATTTATAAGTTCTAAACCAGGTTATCGCTGGGATGCAATAGGAAAATGTTGAATTTAGTGACAAGTCACACTAAATGACCTGATCGTGAGTGTCCATTTAGTGTATCTTTTTTGAAAAGTTGCATTGAATGATTATTCATGATGATGCCACACATCATTCAGGTAAAATTTATAAGGTATAACCACATTTGGACAATATCTCAATTTTGAAATCTAATAGTTTCATGAATTTTGGATTTTAAATCATCATAACCTATATTACCTACAACAAAATTTGGTGATTTAGTACTTCTATTACATTAGATCATTGATTTTGATAAGTTGGGACCATGAAAAACTAAGCTTGTTTTTATACATATACAAGTGAATTACAAATTTCAAACTTCCAATTTTCATGAGCAAACTATTTAGATAATGTTTATTTATCTAAAGGTGAAACAAACTTCTAGACAGTATTCTAGTTCTCTATATACAAACTTCTAGACACTATATTTAGATATATATACTCTATGTTTTCAGGGCTGGCTAAGATTTTGAAAAAATATGACAAGCGAACTGGGGGTCTATTGAGATTGCCATTCATCGAGAAGATTCTGAGCCAGCCTTTCTTCACGACCGATCTAGTCTCAAAACTTGTGAAAGAATGTGAGAACACAATGGAAGTGATATTTCCAAACATAGAACATGGTCCACTAAACGAAGTGGACAAAGCAAGACGAGCAACAAATGTGGCTAAGGAGAGCATCTTCAGGAACGCCATTGCGGCTCTGGTTACTATGCGGGAGCTGAGAAGGGGAAGTTCTACTTACAGCCCCTTCTCCCTTCCACCATTGAACTTGCCCGAGTCTGATCTTATTCACTCCGTCCAACTCCCCTCTCCAATTCCTATTCTGTAGCAGTAGATTCTATGATAAATGGACAGAGATTAGAATGAAAGTATTCATTATATTTTGTTTCATATAAAACATACAGTTGATATGGAATAGTGTGAGCACTTTTCAGATAGTGTGAAATTTAACATTCTTGTGATGTGCATGAGTACATAGTGAAAGTTGGTTACATCTAATTTTTTGCTCGATATAATTCA